>SMSQ01026117.1:27393-44474 GCA_019453375.1 Ctenoplectra terminalis
TAAAAATATAAAAATACAAAAATATAAAAATACAAAAATACAAAAATAAAAAAATATAAAAGTATAAAAACATAAAAACATACCGGATTTTTTAACGCTTCAACGGCACTTTCGCCGTATCTGCCTTTTAAACAGGGTCCGCAAAATTGCCCTCTAATTCCGATACATTCTCCTGAGCGACATACTGTTTTCGTATCTAACGTTTTCTGTCTACACTGATGACAACTCGTTCCATTAATTTTACAGTATTGCTTCAAAGAACTTCTTTCTGCAACATTATTTACCATTTCATCCGTAATTTCATCAACGGACGGTATGGTGGTTGGATCGTACGGAGACTTGGTTACTTTGTAAACTTTTTTTTTAGCTATATCGTACGAATCATTATCGTCGTATTGTTCGTCTTCTTCTTCTTCTTCTTCTTCTTCTTCTTCATCTACATCGCAAACTCCCATTTTCATTAGATCAATCGATCGTTGAAAAGGTTTTGCCCAGGGAAATAGAACTTGTAATTTTGGCCTATTGCCTTTGGATTCAATTAAATCTTGCTCATCGTATTGAAAAACATTCGAATCGTCTTTACTTAGATTTTTCGTTCTACTTCTGGTATTGTATTTTTTACGAACTCCGAGTTGCACATGCTTAATTCTAACATAATGGTCAACAGAACTGGAAATAGTTTTACGTCTTTTTCTCGGTGGTTCATTTTCTAAATTCTCTATATCTTTATGCTTTTTTTCTATATCTTTTGCCTTGTTGGTTTGTTTCTTTAAATCTTTAAAAAACTCGGAAAACTAAAATGTTAAACGTAAAGAAATATGTTGGTTGACTATAGGTTAAAGACTCGAGTCGTATAAAAAAAATACTTACAATGGCATTTCTTTCAGCTATATTTTTTTTTCGTAGATGATCGTAATCGTTTTCGTCCATGTGAAAGATCTGGCAAGCAATCAAATTCTCGTGGAAAAATGAAAAAAGTAAGGAAATAAGAAACTAAGAAACTAAGAAACGCAACGTTCAACTTCAACACTTGTTTGAATCTTGTTGACCACACTGTAGAGTCTAGCCTACTACAATGATGGCCAGTCGAACGGTAAATTTGGCGGGTAAAATCGGCACAGCATATATACAAGTATACATATAGGTGTGGTTACAGTTGCGAGAAAGTTTATATGTATATACGTGTTTTCGTGACATTTGCTAGTTTATCAATGATTAATGTCTTTTTTATTCCTTTAAAAGGGATCGAGTTGTACATTGATTGTATTCACGGTGCTTCGATACTTTGCAGTAGGTATACATGCAGTTTATAACAAATAAATGTCAAGTTTGTGCATAGCCGTGGCTTTTTCTTCGCTATTGTTTGATAAAGATGAAAGAAAGAAAGAAAGAAAGAAAGAAAGAAAGAAAGAAAGAGAGAAAGAGAGAAAGAGAGAAAGAAAAAATTGTAAAGTTACAATGTATTTGAACTCGATATAACCGTAGCTCTGAGTTTATCGATAACGTATAGCTTGCCGAGAACTTATCGTTTTCAAGTGCACCGATAAGAGTACTCGTAAGGTTCGTAGATACAAATTTCTATTCACCTTTGAGAGTTATAAAAGCTAATACGATATACATATTATAATTGAAATCTTAATAAATCTTAAAATATGAGGGATATATTATAAAAGTAATTCGTATCGGAGTGTATCCGATTCGATGACACTTGGTGAGAAAAATATTGACTTATCCTATTTACTTTAAAATACAAACAGTTGAGGATTTTGGACTTGAATACTCATGTTCCTTTCACTCTTGATAGATGGTATAATTATATCGTTTTTCTTATCTCCGATATGAAGAGTGTGTGTGACGCGAGCATACGTATCACGGAGAAACGAGAAAAGCAAACCGTGCTCCAAGAGTAGACACGTCGAGGCATATTCAGTATATCGTATCCCTCCGAATTTGGTTGATCGTTCGGAAAAAACTTAACGCGAAGAAATTCAGATGAATAGAGAGTAAGAGAGTAAGAGAGTAAGCAGATTCGAGCAGAGAAGAAAAAGTAGTTGCGAACATTTGATGGTCGCATCGTCGCATCGTCGCATCGTCGCATCGTCGCATCGTCGCAATCATTGGTAGAACAAGTAGGAAGGCATAGATCCTCTTAATAAGAGCGATCTCACTGGTTTCTGCAAAGGTAAAGATCTAAAATAATTGAAACGAACGCGAGGTATCGCGTTGATGGATTATTTTGCTTTTCGCTACACCGATAACGATGCAATCGCGATCATTTTTCTGGCAAACATTAATACTCCTCCTGATAATATTTAAAAAATTTTTTTTTATCTCAACAAAAACCGTACACCGTTCCACGTTGAAACCACTTATTGTCTCAAGCAGTTATAAATGATAACAGGTATGCATTTCCATTTGTTTTTCTGCCCGAGCTTAAACGTGTTTTTCGAGTACACATTTTATAGAAATGCTATTTTACATTTCAATTCTACAGATTAGTGCGTCCTTTGAATCGAGCAAGAGATTGAGTTTTTCTTAATTATCGAATTAGGCCTAGAGAAAAGTATATCCGTGTACTATCATCATAATGTTGAGAAAAATCGGAGAGACACCTAAAAGGAAGTTTTTAAGTTTGTTTAGTCAGGTAATAAAGCAGTAGCTCCAACACTTTGATCTCGTATAGTACTTAGACGAGAATACAAATTACATAAATAACATTTTCTGTACCAACTATTGATCGCAGGGGGAAAAAAATCGTCGAAATATAACATCCCAAGAAATTTTTGAGCGAGAATCAAAGTACGGCGCTCATAACTATCATCCCCTTCCTGCCGCGTTATGCAAAGCGGAAGGAGTTTTCATGTGGGATGTTGAGGGCAAGCGGTATTATGATTTTCTGAGCGCCTATTCTGCGGTTAATCAAGGTCATTGTCACCCTAGAATTTACAAGGCATTGATCGATCAAGCAAAAGTTTTAACACTGACTTCGCGAGCCTTTTATTCGGATGCGTTAGGAGAATTCGAAGAATACGTAACGAAACTTTTTGGGTAAGCAAAACTCTGTTACTGTTTCCAGGTTTACACGGTGTTTGGTCTCGCATCTGGTACACGATAATTAATAATCCGATGGAACGTTAAATGTTTAGATACGAGAAATGGCTTCCGATGAACACAGGCGTGGAGGGTGGTGAAACTGCTTGTAAACTTGCACGCAGATGGGGCTACACGTGTAAAGGTATACCACAGTATCAGGCAAAAATTGTTTTTGCGGAAGGTAACTTTTGGGGTAGAACAATGAGCGCGGTATCCTCTAGCACCGATTCGAGTAGTTACAGTGGCTTCGGTCCATTCATGCCTGGATTCGAGCTCGTTCCGTACGACGATCTCGTCGCGCTTCAACAAACTTTAGCCGATCCTAATGTTTGCGCATTCATGGTGGAACCAATTCAAGGAGAAGCTGGTGTTGTCGTACCCAAGGTATCGTTATTTATTAATTTATCACATCGTTCGAATCGACGCGTATTTTTTTTTAATCAAATTGAACGGGATTAAAAACAGGTTTAACGAGAAAATATCATTTGGATATACAAGAGAGCTGTCAAAGCTGTTATCTTTCGCGTGCAACTACGGAGGGAGAAAAATTTCCCGATTAGTTGGATACTCGTTATTAATAGCCGAACGCGATACCGACATATGCATGTACATTGTCTACGTACACGTGTACTTGTATTCTCGCGCTCAATGTTTATTCCGACGTTTAAACCTCAGACGACGGATATTGACTCAAACTAACGATAATATCGCGTTTCAGAAAATTAACTTTCAAGCTTCGAATCAAGGATCGCTTTCTTTTAAGATACGCTTTAAATAGTATATTTCTAACGCTTATCCTAATGCATAATCGATTTTATATTATCGAATACCGATTGTAAAACCGTAGAAAGAACAGTGGATAAACCATCAAATACGCAATCATATATTGTTATTTTTTTCCTCTTTTTTTCTTTTCTTCTTTTCTTCTTTTTCTTCTTTTTTCTTTATCATCGAATAATCCTCCTTTTGTTCTTAAGATACTGAAAATTTAACGTTTCCAATTTGTTCACTCTTGCGTAGTTTGAAAGAACAAATTAAATAAGGAAAAAAAAAAAAAAATATGTATATATATATATCTTAGGCATACATATCTTCCCGATTACATTCTTTCACCATCAGATTACGATATATTGTTTGCCGTTTTTCGTTTGGATTAGCATGTTGGCGCCGTAACAAACAATTCCGCGTAAGTAAGTACTACCTTATTATCAGATACCAGTTCTTTGGCTGTACCGTAGACATTTATTCTAAATCCCAGCAACGTATCATTTGTATACAAAAACATTCCGTGTAAATAACCAATACACATTTCCCCTACTCTTTCGTTGTCGTGCCGATATAAATGTAAGACTGACTAAGAGATTGAACGCAGTGACAAAAGAATCAGTATCTAAACGATTCTGCGGACCATTCGAAACTGTTACAATTAAAAATGCTATCGATCACGAGATTACGAATTTTCGGTTCGACGAAAGAACTGAATTTTATGAGATCCATAACTTCTCAAGAGTTAATCGATCGAGACGACAAGTACGGCGGTAGACATTTCAAGCCTCTTCCGGTGGTCCTTACGAAGGGCGAAGGTGTCTACTTGTGGGACGTCGAAGGAAAACGGTATCTCGATTTTTTAGCCGGTTTTTCAACTGTCAACCAAGGTCACTGCCATCCACGCTTAGTAAAAGTGATGAGAGAACAAGCAGGAAAGCTCGTTCACACGTCCAGAGCTTTTTATTCCGAGCCTCACGGTGAATTGGGAGAATATTTGACAAAACTTTTAGGATGGGACAGATTTTTGCCGATGAATACTGGTATGATAAGAAGAAAAGAAAAGAAAAGAAAAGAATGCAGGAGAAAATAAAGATACACGCACATGTTACAGGAGTTGAAGCAGGGGAGACCGCTATCAAGGCGGCTAGACGTTGGGGTTACAGAATTAAGAAGATACCTAACGAACAGGCGACCGTTGTCTTTGCTAAAGGCAATTTTTGCGGACGCTCGATAGCCGCTTTGTCAGCGTCTACCGACCCGAATTGTTACACAGATTTTGGACCTTACGTGCCTCGTTTCGACAAGGTGTCCTACAACGATCTCGACTCACTGGAAAGAAAATTTCAACAGGATCGAACTGTTTGCGCGTTCATGGTAGAACCAATTCAAGGAGAGGCAGGCGTTATAGTACCTAACGTGAGTTGTTATTATTTATTTATTATAAATTGCGAAAGAATACTCTCTCGACTCGTCGACGCGCAGGATGGCTACTTGAAAGGTGTACGAGATCTGTGCACCAAATACAACGTCTTGTGGATCGCCGATGAAGTTCAAACTGGTTTATGCAGAACAGGAAAACGATTAGCGGTTGATCACGAAAATCAAAGACCGGATATTCTTGTGTTAGGAAAAGCATTGTCCGGAGGATTATATCCTGTTTCCGGTATTTTAGCCGACGATCAGGTAAGCTTAGTTTTGCAGCAGCTCATTTATTAAATTAACACACTTGAGCGAAAACTATCGTCTCGTTAGATAATGCTATGTTTGGAAACTGGATCTCATGGTAGTACTTTCGGTGGAAGTCCGCTCGGAAACAGAGTCGCTTTAGAAGCAGTTAAAATTTTGGAGGAAGAAAATCTTGCGGAAAATGCAAGCAAGCTAGGAGAAATAGTACGCAAGGAATTACAAAAACTTCCCAAAGATATCGCGATAGAATTTCGAGGTCGTGGTTTATTGGCTGGCTTGGTAATCAATAAAGGTATTAGTAGATTATTGATTATAATTATGTATAATTGAGAATAGTCGCGATCGAACCTGCAAAATACGCAAAACCTGGCCTACCTGTTTCATATCCTATTTATTCATTGTTCCCAGACTTTGCCGAAGGATGGGACGTTTGTTTGAAATTGAAGGAAGCAGGTTTGCTAACCAGGCCTGCTCATGGACAAATATTGAGAATATCACCGCCGCTCACCATTACGAAAGAGCAACTCGAAGAAGGTCTTAGCATATTGACCACTGTTCTCAACAATTACAAATCAACCGCTTAACCTTATACTTTATTAACCACCAGATATTTTTAATCCTTCGAGATAAACAAAAACCAACGATCGGAACTGGAATTAAAAAAAAAATAATAAATCAATTTTGCACACAGAGAATTATGTATTTGTAAAACGAAATATGATAATACGATGAAATATAAGTCTCGTGTACAGATAAACTATGTATGCGACTCGTGTCTCTTTAAATGCCTGGTAAG
Organism: Ctenoplectra terminalis; assembly: GCA_019453375.1. Lineage (NCBI taxonomy): Eukaryota > Metazoa > Arthropoda > Insecta > Hymenoptera > Apidae > Ctenoplectra > Ctenoplectra terminalis. Next base: position 33,737 of record SMSQ01026117.1, read on the forward strand.
ACTAAAAGCTTGCGAGAACAATTGATTACATTCGTTGCATTTGTATGATTTCGCTCCGTTGTGTAAAATTAAATGTCTCTTCAAATGATTCGCTAATTTGAATCGTTTCCCACACAATCGGCATTGATGTTGTCTGACAGTGGCATGAGACGCCTCATGATTCTTCAAGTGACTCGACTGCGAGAAACGTTTGCCACATATTTTACATTCGAAAGGTTTTATTTTCGTGTGAATTCTTAAATGTTCCGCGAGATTACCTTTCTGAACGAAGCACTTGCTACAATATTCGCACTTGTGCGGTCTCGTTACTTTGTGTGTACGCAAATGAATTTTTAGATTGTAATTTTGACTAAATGGTTTATCGCATATTTCGCATCGCATCAAGCCTTTTCCAGTGTGATGTCGTTCGTGAGCCCTCAGATTTTTCAACAGGCAAAATCTTTTCTTGCAACTCGCGCATTCGAAAGCTTTATTCTCTTTGGTTTTTGCGACGACGGCGATGTTGTTGTTGTTGTTCTTGTTACTACTACTACTACTACTACTACTACTACTACTACTACTACTNTTAAAAAAAAATAATAAATCAATTTTGCACACAGAGAATTATGTATTTGTAAAACGAAATATGATAATACGATGAAATATAAGTCTCGTGTACAGGTAAACTATGTATGCGACTCGTGTCTCTTTAAATGCCTGGTAAGACTAAAAGCTTGCGAGAACAATTGATTACATTCGTTGCATTTGTATGATTTCGCTCCGTTGTGTAAAATTAAATGTCTCTTCAAATGATTCGCTAATTTGAATCGTTTCCCACACAATCGGCATTGATGTTGTCTGACAGTGGCATGAGACGCCTCATGATTCTTCAAGTGACTCGACTGCGAGAAACGTTTGCCACATATTTTACATTCGAAAGGTTTTATTTTCGTGTGAATTCTTAAATGTTCCGCGAGATTACCTTTCTGAACGAAGCACTTGCTACAATATTCGCACTTGTGCGGTCTCGTTACTTTGTGTGTACGCAAATGAATTTTTAGATTGTAATTTTGACTAAATGGTTTATCGCATATTTCGCATCGCATCAAGCCTTTTCCAGTGTGATGTCGTTCGTGAGCCCTCAGATTTTTCAACAGGCAAAATCTTTTCTTGCAACTCGCGCATTCGAAAGCTTTATTCTCTTTGGTTTTTGCGACGACGGCGATGTTGTTGTTGTTGTTCTTGTTACTACTACTACTACTACTACTACTACTACTACTACTACTACTGTTACTATTACTATCACTACTACTACTACTGTTACTATTACTATCACTACTACTACTACTACTACTACTACTACTACTACTACTACTACTACTACTACTACTACTACTACTACTACTACTACTACTACTACTACTACTACTACTGCTGCTGCTGCTGTTGTTGTTACTGTTATTGTCACCGCTACTTCGTTTATGTGTTTTCAAGTGTTCTCGTAGATAAGACGGATACGCGAATATTTTATCGCACATCTTACAGGGATGAACGTTGGTTTTCGTGTGTAACCGCATATGAGCATTCAATTTGCTTTTAGAGGAATAAGCTTTTTCACAGCTCGAGCACTTGAAAGGCTGTTGACCAGAGTGCGACAATCGATGCGTTAACAATTTCGATTTTTGAGAAAACAGCTTGGAGCATACTTCGCATTTGTATTTCTTCGTTTGTACGTCGTGTGCAACGTCTTTCGAATGTTCGTTCTCGATCGGTTGCTTATAATTAAGATTGGTAAATCTTATCGAGCGACAGTCAGATGTATCATAACTTTCTGAATGAGATATCGTTGTATTCTGTACAGGATGAGGGCTACCCTCTCGAACATCCTCTCCTAGATCCATGTTTTCGGGAAAACTCAAGTTCTGCATTTCGTTATTATGGTTCGTCGTAGATCTGTGATAAGATAAATTTTGAATAGAATCTCCGACGGAATTAATTGATCTTTCGTAGCTTAAATTCTGTGGAATTTGATTAGAGTTCTCGCAAATATCTATATTTTCGTTATCGCAGGGTACTTCGATATTCTCCGTTCTATGGGTAATACTGTGGCTTATCAATTGTGTTCTATTGGTAAACGTACGATTGCACAAAGAACAATGTAAAGCGCAAGCCGCACGGCTGGGGTTCTCTCCGTTCGTTGGAATCATTTGCATCATATTTGACCTAATCAAAGGGGATAACTGTGTATGTTGAATCCCTTCGTTGGTTAAATTAGAGGTTAGGTGACCAAAATTAAGATTAAAGTATGGATTCTGGGATTCTACTATATGCATGTGTTGCATAGGTATGTCATCTTGGACCAAAGGTAAATGTAATCTGTTGTGAGCGCAAAGCTCCTGATAATTTGTAAATATTGCTCCACATTCTATACATCTCAAGGTTTTATGGGAATTCTGAACCGGTAAAAAAGCCTGATGCTGCTGGTATAACTTACAGCCGGATACAGTCGCGTACGAAGTCAGGCCGGAAACCTACGGATATTGGTATAGTTGTTATTCAAAGATTTGCTCGAGGTTCTCGCTCGAAATCCAATGATATACATATCGAGGAATACCTTTAAAACGGCTTGCCTCAATGCCCTGTCCGCCGCACGACACTGTTCCCTGTACAATAGAGCAGATTCCGCTCTGGTTACACAACGGTCGCACATTTTTTCTGGAAGACCATCCCCTTGCCAAACCTGATGAAATACGCATTTCAGACCTAACAAAATCAAATATCGTATCTTTGTCGATTAAACAATTTTAAATTAATTCCATCAAAGTGTTTGTTACTTCGAGACACGAAAGAGATCGCAATTTAGCAGCGAGAGACGATCCAGCCGGCCCCACGAATAAGCAAACCATTTTATCACCGTCTTCTCTTAAACACGTACGACACAATTTACTGATATTTTCGCTGTCAATTTCTTTCGTAACGATAAACATTTTTACACTCGGATAATTAACCTGAAAGATCAATTGAAAGAGGACTTTTTCTCGATTTTTAGGTTACGATTTTGTTTCCACATTTACACGTAACGCCATCTTTTCGTTAACCTATCCACAGATAACAGATGTCGTTGAGCGGTCAAAATTATTTTTCCCACCTTCTTCGGACACGTGCTTTTCTTTTTTCCTCATCGTCGTTCTAAAATTATTTTCATTCATACGACATAGACTTTTAGTATAGCGAATAATGTGTAATGTGTAATGTGTAATGTGTAATGTNTTACACAACGGTCGCACATTTTTTCTGGAAGACCATCCCCTTGCCAAACCTGATGAAATACGCATTTCAGACCTAACAAAATCAAATATCGTATCTTTGTCGATTAAACAATTTTAAATGAATTCCATCAAAGTGTTTGTTACTTCGAGACACGAAAGAGATCGCAATTTAGCAGCGAGAGACGATCCAGCCGGCCCCACGAATAAGCAAACCATTTTATCACCGTCTTCTCTTAAACACGTACGACACAATTTACTGATATTTTCGCTGTCAATTTCTTTCGTAACGATAAACATTTTTACACTCGGATAATTAACCTGAAAGATCAATTGAAAGAGGACTTTTTCTCGATTTTTAGGTTACGATTTTGTTTCCACATTTACACGTAACGCCATCTTTTCGTTAACCTATCCACAGATAACAGATGTCGTTGAGCGGTCAAAATTATTTTTCCCACCTTCTTCGGACACGTGCTTTTCTTTTTTCCTCATCGTCGTTCTAAAATTATTTTCATTCATACGACATAGACTTTTAGTATAGCGAATAATGTGTAATGTGTAATGTGTAATGTGTAATGTGTAATGTATAATGTATAGTGACGGGATTGAATAAAAACTCGGATAGGGAGTTGTCTGAAAAATTTTAATCAAATTTTACGGAAAGAGAAACGACGCAACGTCGATCGTATACCATGTATGATTCTCATTTAGACATGTCCAACATATGTATCTCTTATTTGTTTGTTTGTTCACCGTACATAGTTATACATATACAGTAGATATCACAATGTAAAAGAAAAAAGTTTTCCCCGACAATGATGATCATGATCTGTAATCCTAACCCGAACCATATTGAAAATCCTCCGGTTCGGTTTCTCTGTTCGAAAGAAACGTTAGCTTTGCTAAAAGCTCGCGAAACAGTGTTGCAACGTAGGTCGATAATAGATTCGGTGGCTTCGAATTCTCCCTGATATTTACCATATTTACGCCATTTGCTTTCCGGATTATCTCTTACCCCATCCGACCGCTTTCTATAATTTCAATCCCCGTTCACTCATTCTATCGTTAATTAACCATTTAATTAACCATTTATAATTAACTATACCGGTATTATAGAAATTTGATAAATAATATCATGCCTAGTAAAATATAAGCGATTCTAATAAATAGCAATTCGAAATTTTACGACATAGTCTAACACGACGCAACCAACCATCGATTCAAGATACACGTATTTCGTTGGCGAAAGAGAACCGGCTTTGATCCTTCAAGATTCGTTCAAGCGATACTCCTTCGTCTCCTTTTATCTATGTACACCTTTCCTTACCTTTTCTGCTCTTCTTTTCACAAATATATCATAAGTGTATAAGTAACAAAGAGCACGTACTCTATTCCTTTTTGTGGTACACATTTTTTCTTTCTTTCTTTCTTTCTTTTTTTTTTCCGTTCCCCCCGTAAGAATTTGCATTAAATTGAATTCATAAGTTGCAACTTATCTTTTTTTCTTTATTAGTCAACAAGTTCGGTCAACGTCTTCTTGGATCTTTCTTTTAAATAATAATTTATCGAAGAATTTGAAGAATTTGAAGAATTTCAAGAAATTCAAGATTATTCGAATAAGAAAGAAAAAGATGGGAGAATAAGGGAGTAACCAGTGTGCTACACATTATTAGGAACGTTCACACGTACGTAAATGCAACAAGAGCCGTTAATGGTTGCTTCTCTCCACGTCCATCTACCCTGTAATTTTTTAACAGCTAATGAAAGTCGAAGATACCCAGAGACGGAGCTCAAACTAGATGACAAAGTACTTATCGAACCTAACAACGAATGTAGGTAGAAAGGAGAAAGGACCGGAAACAAGTCAATTACCGATCCTAATTACAGATTCGAGTATTCCACGGACAACCCCCGATGTCCAATCAGCTCGATCGTTTTCTTCTTTCGACTGCTCTCGAAAGTTACAATTTATCTCGCTTCCCTTTGGTCCGATCGAAAAATCATGTAGCTAAAATAAATAGGAAATAGTTGCTTCGCGTTAGCTCGTGGGGAATAGGTTTCGGAGAGAGCGAGAAATTTGCCGCGCTTTGGCTAGCAGAGTCCTTTGGGAATACCACCGATAATGAGCATTTCGAATCGATAGGACACTGGCATATTCACCGTTCACCGATTAACCGGGAAACGATCGAAATTACCGATAAAGGGAATGCTCCCGTGACGCAAACGATCCCGACCTGTTACATTTTCGAGGAATATCGAGGAATATCAAACAAACGTTTTTCATGTACGTACATATGTACGATTTAATTATAAACTGTCAATTCGATCCCTTTTTCTTCCTTTTTCTTCCTTTATCTTTATCTCTATCTTTATCCATTCGCGAGAGTCTTACGGACATAAAAAGGACTGGTAGTCGAGTGAATCGCGTGGCGGCGGCAAATAATGCTCGCACGATATTCGATGACACGTTGCGGTTCTCGTATGCAAATCGAACTAAACTATCGATTCTGAATATAATTTGCGAACCGAGAGCGAAACTGAATTACACGGTTACAAATTACGCGCGTTAATTCTTTCGATTGGAAACTGTTTCCTGGATGTTACTACTTTCTTGGTACTTTACTTTCTTCTACAGCAGACACAAAGTATCTAATTTATTCGATGCGTTATTAGTACATATGTATACCGACACTCGGTTCGATTAGTTTTCAGCTAATTGTAAGAATCGATGAATCTTTCTATCTATCTACACACCTTGTTACTTGCACGGTGAAATGGTGAAAAGATGAAAAGGTGAAAAGGTGTGGCCCATTATCGGCCGACTAGACAACCCTCTTTACATAATATTTCCTGCGAATCGTGTATATCTATCTCTTAATTCGTTTCGATCGAATGGAACGGTAGTTGGTGGACTTGCTTCGATCACTACGGGAGTATTGATTTTCTTGTTTGCGTAGGAACGTCACGATACGGCTACGGACCAAAGCGGGTAACAAAAGTCCGACAAAAACTGTAAATAAACGAAGAACACTAGCGAATGTTTTGTCGTTTACTACTCTTTGCAGTACCATTGCCGTTAGAGTAAAACTCTACGCGTATCGATTTCGATTCAAGAAGAAGGAAAATATTACGAAACGATTAAATATCTAACATTGAAAGATAATGATTCACGCGTCTCGGAATCCTTGTTCCGTGTAATTCACCAGAATGACGTACCGTTCATGACGTAGCGATGCTCCGCAACCGCGACACATTTACGGTTTGATTAACGTAGTATTTGGGTTCTTCAGCGAGGTCCTCCACTTCCTGCCAACTTTTTCGCTACGCTTCGATTCTCTGCGATCGCGGATAACCGCCACTCTCTATTTCTAATATTTGGAAGCTCGAAGCAGTTTTCCAATTCGAACAGTTTAAATCGATTCGATTCGACGACGCATGCTCTTGATCGATCTTTATCTTCTTTCTTTGCTTCTTATTTTACACCGCACGGTGCCTGCTGACTGCCACGTTCGCAGCAACAGGTAGATAACCGTGCAAGTACATACGACGCGTTTAGCGTTTTCCAGGAGATTCCTCAATTATCGATTGTTTGAATTAATTGGTTTAGAAATAACCCAACGATTACAAAGTCCTATGCAAAATTGGAATACCTAAAGAACGACGAACGATCGTACCATTTCGACCGAACGGAAAGAAAACGCGAGGGACCAATTGAAGAAAGAAGAAAAAAAAAAGAATGGGAATGGAAACAGAGGAAGGACACGAAGAGGATAAAGGAGACGGTAATACGACTAAGATACCACTGTAATTACTGTAATTTCTCAAACACAATCGTGCACTCTATAGGATACTTTACGCTGTACCTTTAATACCTAAATACCTATTCCCGTATCTCGCGAAGCAAGAATTCTGAGAAATTGTATTTTCAACGAATCTATTTTAGAAACGTGCAAAGAAGAAAGGAAAAAGTGAAAATAAAAAGAGAAATATTAAAAATGTAAATGAAAATGTAAATGAAAATGAAAATGAAAATGAAAATGAAAATGAAAAGAAGCGGATGCACGAGGCTCGACGAAGGAACGTTTCGTTCCTGGTAGAAGATCAACAAGTAGTTAGCAAGTGGTGGGGAAAGGTCTGTTTGTACGGCGGTGACGGGATTGGTAGCGAGGGGATGTAGGAACGGGGAAATGTTGAGCGGTGGGTTGGCGTGAACTAGGGACCTTGGAGGAGAGTGGGGCCAGGTTAGAGGAAAATACTGGAGGAGGGATCGACGAAGCTTGGCGAGGGGCGTGAGGTACGCGAGGGGTTCGGGCGAGTATTCGGGGCAAGCGAGCGGGTAGGCAGGCAACGAGTAAGCTAGGAAGCACAGGGTATGTATCGCGAACGAATCGCGCGTCCTCGTCGTTCAGTCGAATAGGTGCGTTTCTACGGCGTCGGTCTTTCGGTTAGCGTTCGCGCGTGTCGTGCTCGGTTTAACATCCTTTTTACAAAGTGGAAACAGTGTAACGGGTGTTTTGTTCACCGTGCCAAGCAAAACAGCCAGAAAGTGAAAAAGAAAGAGAAGGAGGAAGAGCAAAGACCATGAGAACCATGTGCACCGGTGATGAACTTTAGTAGTGGCTGTTGAAAGTTTCGGTGATCGGTACGAAGAAAAAAATTCGCATCTGGGTAAACGCGCGAAAGATTACAACGGGAAAGGGTCAACGGCGTGGTCACTTCGGCCGAAACATCCAGCTAGGAAGCCGAAGGACTGAGGTAACTTGGGAAAGAAAAGAAAAATGTCCCAACATCAAACTACCAGACGCATTGTACGGGCCTGGGCGAGGCCTCGGCATCTTTTACGGTCGTTTCTGCTTCTTTGTGGAACTCTTGGTGAGTGAATCGTGTCACGATACTTTTCTACTCCTCTGTATGCGCGCGCGTGCTTTTAAGTATACGCGTTCGTACATCGTACTCGCGTGTGTAAGCCAACGAGAAATCGAGAATGAGAATGAGAATGAGAATGAGAACGAGAATGAGAATGAGAACGAGAACGAGAACGAGAACGATGCGTGTGTTTATAACGTTTTGTTCTGTAACGCATGCGCGATGGTTCCGTAGCGCGTCGACTAGGCCGAACAGTCGTGCAACGATAGTGGGGTAAACCGGGGCCTTAGGCCGCGTTCATAAGTATACGCAACGGTCCGAGAGGCCTCTCGATGCTCACAAATGTTCACGAATACTCACGAATACTCACGAATATTGACGAATACTCACGAATATTGACGAATGATCACGAATCTCGTATGCGGTTTGTAGTCGATAGGTGTTTTTTTTTTTCAATGAAAACGGATCGATTGATAATTTCGAAGCGCTCTAGGAAAGTTGACTAGACGCGACGCGTTCGGATAGATTGTTCTTCGAGTTAAGTTTCTTGTACGCACAAGCGAGATTAGTCACAACGAGGGAAACGGCTGGGAATGCTATAAGATGTCGGTTTGCGTTGAACGCGCGCAAACCACGTCTTCTTTCCACTTTCGTAATACAAAACCAGCAACCCGGTTCTGTTTTTCTTGGTGTAAGATATCGAGTAGCATGGTATCTCGCCGAACGATGCGAAATGCGTACCCTGAGAAAATCGAGGGAACGAAGTTACACTTATACATATATATTATAGAGAGGTCTTTCTTTATTCGTGGGAATTTCTCAACGTTCTTACATTCTTACCTGTTCCTACGTTCTTACGTTCACTTATTGTTTTTTCCTTTTATTTTTTATTTTTTATTTTTTATTTTTTATTTTTTATTTACACCATTGCACAATTTTTTTCAACGGATAAGCACCGTTTGTCGTTATTATATTTTTACGTATCAGGAAACGAGGAATCGAACATCGAGTGGAATGTAAATCTGAGACGCGTCGATTTCGTTGATCGCGTTTGTCGTATTCTTTTTGTCGATCCGTAAGGAGCTAATCGACGGATCGAGAGAAACACGTTACATTTTTATTAGGTTTAATCGACGTGAAATTCGTTTGGACGTAGCTTCGTCGAGGCACGCAGGGTCGTCGCGTTCCATTTGGTCGTGTCGACCGCATAAGGATTCATTCTGTAAGCAGAGATTCGAGAGAGGCATTCGAGGAACCTTACTCGGCGTAATCTTAAACCATTGCCAACCGATTTAAAAATGCTCTCTCGGTATACATTCCTCGGATTTTTCTTTTCCTTCCTCTCCTCTTACGTTCACATTTTTGGACCTCCTCCATTTCCACCCCCACCTGTGTCATCGTCCGTCAACATCTCTTCTCTTCGTTTCTCCACACTTTCTCATTCTATCGTTTCTGCTTTCTTTTCCTTCTCGCAAAAGAATACCTCTTTAACCGAAGCGCGCGACATCCGCTATGGCTTCTCCTTTCTTTTTCCTTTTTTCCATTTTTTCCTTTTCTTTCTTTTCTTTCTTTTCTTCCTTTCCTTTTCTTTCTCTTTTGTTGTATTTTATCCTCACCTATGTATAGAGATTCTAAAACACGGAGTGGATCCTAAACGGATGTAAACAAGTTGATTCGGAGATCATCGACTTTATACAGTGTCGCGCGGCTTTCCTTCGGCTACATATTTTTCATTTTTCATCCCATCAGTTTGGATTCGTTGTTTTGCGTTCATACGTTTTAACTCGTGAAAGTCGTTGTTTCGTTTTCGACCATATCGAACCTATTTCTGAAACGTTCGCGCGAAAAGGTTAGCAGTTTTTAGCCAACCTTATGATTGTTCGTTTCCTTCGGGGAAGTCTACGTAAGAACGACTCTTTCGAAGAACGTAGTTTCCTTATTTTGATCGCAAGCTAGAATAGGATAAAAACGGGGGTGTTTTAGCTTTGTAAGGTTGACAGTTTTCGGAATCGGAAGAAAATTGAGAGAAAAAGAGGAGACTGTGAGATTTAGCAATGTAAATCGGGAAAGAAGTAGCGCGAAGCTCGATTTTAACTTCCGTGAGTCAGGATTACATTTCCGCGGATTTCTTTCTTTCTTTGTTCTTAGAGAAGGATTCGATCGTTGAGTCGAGCGATTTCACTGTCGGCTGCTAAGCAAGAAGAATAGATATTTGAATCAAAGTGTTTGCCTGGTCGGAGGGCGGAGGATGAAAGATGAAAGGAAATAACTTAGGAGGAGCAACGTGATCGGCGAAGAAAAGACTGGTTGTGTTGTATTCGTGGCACAGGGAACAATAAAGATGTAGCGAGAGAGAAAGAGCGAGAAGCGTGAGGCGGAGGAGGAGGAGGAGGAGGATTGAGAATAAGAAGGACGTGCGGGATCACGGTTAGAAGAAAGGAGAGAAAGGGAGCGAGAGGACAGGGAATATAGCGAATAGCGAACAGCGGACCAATGGGCAAAGGGAGGACAAAGATCGGTGTGTCGGGGTCGCCGGCCATTCCTCCTAGGTGTGCTGTGCCGTGTAGCCTGTGCTTACTAACTTGCTTACTTGCTTACTTGCTTACTTGCTTACTTGCTTACTT
>SMSQ01026117.1:48276-74640 GCA_019453375.1 Ctenoplectra terminalis
AATTGTTACGCTTCATTGAGCCTTGGTCTTTTGGTCCCTTGATCGCTTGATCGCATGGTCGCGACGCGAGAACGCGAAACATAAAAGGATCGGCGCGTCCGATGCGCACCGTCCGGCCTCGGTGATCTCGTTTCGATCCTTTCCGTGTTACTCGCGAACGAAAAGGAAAGTTGCTCATCGGTTGGAAAGTTTTCTCTCCAAGTTCATAAAAGGAAAAGGAAAAGGAAAAGGAAAAGGAAAAGGTCGGATAGTTTTCGGAGCCCTGTTACACAAATAAGGTTGCTCAGTTTTCACTATTAAAGGAAAGGAAAAAAAGAATGCAGAATGGTGAGATGGAAGGAAGGAGGTTTAAACGGAGTAAGAAAGGCGATATTCTCAACGAATAGTAGTTGGAAGAGAAGATACGGGGTTTCTGGTGGCAGTGCGCGGTGTAACGAGGTAAAGTAATGGAGATTGGTGTGGACCGTGAGTTGGCGCGAAACGGGGTTGCTCGGTTCATCGTACGTCTAGTAACTGTCGCGTTCGCGCTACCTAAGACGCGACAGAAACCGCAAGCTAGTGCGATTGCTCTCGTGCTAGGTAGCCAATTTGGTCGCCAACTCATTAACCTAAGTAGCTACCGGAGAAGCGAGAAGCGAGAAGGAGAGAAAGAGGTTGACGTTAGCCTCGTTGTTCCAAGAACATACCTGGACCGTCGGAAAAGCAGAGCCTAGCCATTGTGAACTGCGAGAGGTAACTCGATTAGCCGAACAGTGCGGTGAATCGAGAGTCGTTTCAGAGATAAAACCGACAAGGCACCGTTGCCACGCGTCGTTATCGATCTACCCCCTATTTACATTCGATCCGATGCGCTTCTCTACCTCTTTTCGCGTCCATCTTTTCCCTATATTAGCGTTGACGATTTCGATGACGCGGAGATTGCGGGAACAATCTTCGTCGAACCGTAAAATTTTGTTCGTTTTCACCCGTAACAACCCTTTTCGACGCGAACAAAGGTAATACCGATCCACGGTTTTAACGTTGCGCCTTGGCGAACCGATCAATTTCTCTCCGTTCTTAATTGAATTTCGTTCAATCCGTTTTCCAATTGTGACACATCCCTTCGTTTCTAGATATTAATTGCTTCCTTTGTTTATCGTAGAAAATCGCTGATCACCGTTATTCTTTTCGCTACCGTAATATCGTTCGTCGATCAGTTTCCGATCATTCTTCGAACCCAAAAAGTATCGTTGAACGGGGATCGTTCGAACGCGCTTTTGCTAGACGCTAGAAACTAAAGTTTAATCTTTCCCGTTACTATCGTATATCTTTGCATTTATGCATCCTTTCGTAGGAAACCGGAACACAAGGTGTTCGGTCTGACGCGAGTGACGAACGTTCGTCCGATCACACGTACGTACATTTTCTTATCGTTTAAATATTTATCTTTGGCCGATCGCGTATCGTGCCCATCGGCAAACGTTAGATACCGTTGCTCACAGATAATACAATAATTCGATCTCTTCTTCGTCGTTTCCAAGGCTCGAAAATATTTTTATTTTATTTTTTTATTTTTTTCATTTCTTCATTTCTTCATTTTTTCATTTTTTCATTTTTTCGCGAGTTTTCCCATTCCGAAAATGTCGCTGCAACACGTTCTAGTTTGTCGCGAGCGATGCAACGACCGTTCGAGCATTATCGCAAGCATTAATTATATTTCATCTGGTAATCACACGCTCCCACGGACGAACGTTGTCGTTTCGTGGTTTCAGTTTGAGGAAGACGCACAGTTAAGAGACTCTTGCGTTTCTGTAATTGGAATTTATCTCGGACTATTCACGGGTGAGACGTAAAGTCACTCGCTTTATTATACGTATTCGTGAAATATAATACCGACTTGCACTTTTCGCGAGAATCGAGCCCTCTGTGATTAATTATCTGTTCGCGCGTAAATCACCGCACGCCGAACTACGGTATTGATTTCATTTTTTCGAACGATAATTCTCAATAACGCTGTTGCGGTGCAACGATAGATACGATAGATGCGTGGGACGGCAGGGTCTCAAAGGTGGAGGGAGGGAGCGGTTAGAGAAGGAAGAACCCAAGAGAGGATCCTTCCAAGTGGTGGATTAGATCGCGAATATCAATTAAATGCAAATATCGTGAAAGAAACAGCAGTCGCGCGTCAAATCCCAAGGAAAACTAACACTTGGGCTTCCATGTCGGAAATCAGGGATACACCCAATTACTCGATTCGTGCAACTTCGATCGCGAAAACTCGCCCCATGAATCGCCGTATTCGATCGAAAGCTGCAGCAGTCCGATCAAAGTTTTACGAAGGGGAGCCACCGACTCGCAGACCCTGCTTCTCCCCTTGCTTTGATCTTTCCGTCCGAACAGAGATTCCCCCCCCCCCCCCCCCCCCCCCCCCCCCCCCCCCCCCCCCCCCGCCCCCCCCCCCCCCCCCGCCCCCCCCCCCCCCCCCGCCCCCCCCCCCCCCCCCGCCCCCCCCCCCCCCCCCGCCCCCCCCCCCCCCCCCGCCCCCCCCCCCCCCCCCGCCCCCCCCCCCCCCCCCGCCCCCCCCCCCCCCCCCGCCCCCCCCCCCCCCCCCGCCCCCCCCCCCCCCCCCGCCCCCCCCCCCCCCCCCGCCCCCCCCCCCCCCCCCGCCCCCCCCCCCCCCCCCGCCCCCCCCCCCCCCCCCGCCCCCCCCCCCCCCCCCGCCCCCCCCCCCCCCCCCGCCCCCCCCCCCCCCCCCGCCCCCCCCCCCCCCCCCGCCCCCCCCCCCCCCCCCGCCCCCCCCCCCCCCCCCGCCCCCCCCCCCCCCCCCGCCCCCCCCCCCCCCCCCGCCCCCCCCCCCCCCCCCGCCCCCCCCCCCCCCCCCGCCCCCCCCCCCCCCCCCGCCCCCCCCCCCCCCCCCGCCCCCCCCCCCCCCCCCGCCCCCCCCCCCCCCCCCGCCCCCCCCCCCCCCCCCGCCCCCCCCCCCCCCCCCGCCCCCCCCCCCCCCCCCGCCCCCCCCCCCCCCCCCGCCCCCCCCCCCCCCCCCGCCCCCCCCCCCCCCCCCGCCCCCCCCCCCCCCCCCGCCCCCCCCCCCCCCCCCGCCCCCCCCCCCCCCCCCGCCCCCCCCCCCCCCCCCGCCCCCCCCCCCCCCCCCGCCCCCCCCCCCCCCCCCGCCCCCCCCCCCCCCCCCGCCCCCCCCCCCCCCCCCGCCCCCCCCCCCCCCCCCGCCCCCCCCCCCCCCCCCGCCCCCCCCCCCCCCCCCGCCCCCCCCCCCCCCCCCGCCCCCCCCCCCCCCCCCTCCCCGGATGCATAGCCGAAAATAACGCGCGTCGATGTTTTTCTCCCTCGTGAACACGGAACTAAAAACTATTAAGCACAGCTGTTGCGCGATAACTAAGACACGATGCATTCATACGTTCTTTTTCTTTTTCTTTTTTTTTTTTTTATTTCGGGGATATGTATGGTCGAAGAAGAAAGGAACGATCGATTTCGTAGATCTCGTACGTTCTCAAAAGTTTCGAGCGATGCGAAACGAGCAATCGAACAAATCTAATCACCAAAGGTTTTATCGGTTCGTCCTTGCACGCGCACTGGTGCGCGATCAACTCGTAACTTAGATAGATCGCATTTTTGCGCGTAACGCTTATTTTCTAAGGTTTCAATTTTCTTTCTAGCGCCCGTTATCTTTTCATTGTTCGAAGAAAAAGTAATAGTTCGCTGGGAAATCGATACGAAGAGCAGTAGGGACAGGAACAGGAGCAAGGGATCGGAGCAATAGAACAAAGTGGATTCTCGGTCTATGAGTCATCGGTGCATCGAGAGGTAGGAACGCGCACGCGTGAGTCCGGAGAAGGCACGAGAACTCTCCCCGCTGCGATTTCCTTCTTTTCTTTCCCGTTCTGTTCTTTTTTGTTCTGTTCGGTTCTGCGATTTTTGAATAAACCCAACAAACCGAACAAACCGAACAAGCCGAACGCGTGAATTAAAGTCGACGATCCGTCTCGGTACCGCGACTAGGGTACACGCGATGCTCGAAGTGGATAGAATCGTTGGTACAGGAACTCGATTTTCTTAACCGTGGATCAGGGTTTGGCGATCTTACCCGAATAAAGGGAAACCAATACGAGAGATCGAACCTTTGTTCTCTCCTTCGTACAGGTAGTCGCGATTTTTGTTTTAACCACGAGAAAGAAAGCGTCTTTCCATCTGCAAGTTTCTTTGCCGTTCTTACTCCGTCGCTCCGTCACTCGAGTAACGGACAGGAGAGTGGAATGTCGGAGATTTCGTTTATCCGATCTCGGTAGTTGCTTACAAACGATCGATTTTATCGACGAAAAAAGTGACACCGATGTAAACTTTCTGTTCGAGTGGTCGAGCATTGTGCGCGTATCGAAACCCCACCGACGTTTCGTTCGAGATACGAAGCATAAACGAACTAGAAGAGTCACACGCGTTCGGCAATTATGTCGAGTCAGCGAAGAGAGATTTTGTTTCGTTGTTTTCTCGTGACGTGTAAACGAGCAACGAGCACCGAGCTTTGAAGGCGCGTCAGCGACGAGTTACCCTAGGCGCTTTGACGCCATTCCTGCTCCCGTTCGTGTTCCCCTAGCTCGGCGCCAGCTAAAAATAAATCTACCTCGACCTTCTCTTTTCTCCCTTACCATTGCTTCATTCTTCTTCCCTCTTTCAACTCGTCTCCAAGCATCGTGCGTACGTACGCGCAACGCTCTTCCGTTTCCGGCTAAACGTGTCATCGTCGAACAGAGAACTCAACGTCCACGCCAATTTGTAGCCAAATGGAAAGTTGACAAATTTTCGCATCACGCGTCGATTCGTTCTTGACTCGTGTTCGATTTGCTTCGTCAATATTCATAGACTGTTCATCGAGTAGTAATTAAATTGGAAATTAGTTATAACTTTGTGATAATCGACGGGTTCGCTTCAACTCGTCTCGCGGCTCGATCGCCATTATCGGGTACGTATAAATTACCTCCATAGTAGGTATAAGTTACCCGCGTAGAAAATTTTTCGTTGCCGTCTTTTCGGTATCCATGCGTCCAAGTAACTGACGAGAATCCGAGCTCGAGAATATAAGGTTGAAAAGGTCGCGCAACTTTCGATATCGCGTGTTCTGGCCGACATAGTTTGCGCGGCGAACACAGATCGTTCGTATACACCAGTGGATCGCTCAGGTATGTGCGTTTCAGAGTAACATAGGTGTGCCAACTTTGCTGCTCGTCGATCGATAGAATCGGATCGAATCGCATCTAAAGATCGTAATTTTCAGGGAGACGATACGGTTCTTTCCAATCGTTTTATCCCCCCTGTTCCCTTTACGCTCGGTAAACGCATCCTAGGTATGCGCGCTTTCGGAGCATGGCTGTTTTTTTTTTCATTTTACGTCCGACCCTATCGTTACGACCGCGTTATGCCAGTCGATCAAACTTTACGTTTATCGTGGCGATTCGTTTAACCGAAGATGGCAGAGGTCGCAGACGAAACCGTCCAACCTTGATCGAAAGGATTCGCTCGCGTGCCACCGCTCTTTCGACCCATTTAAAAGGCTCGTTTCCCCGAGTTTGGCCGGTCGGGGTCGTGAACTCTGGGCGATTCGTGTCGTTTCTCGTGATCGATCGTAGATGTAACCAGGACGTCCACCGCCGCCGGTCCGAGTCGTTTCGAACCGCCAACCGACGCTAGATTTTTCGTTTCCCGATATAAACTGGGCGTCGAAGATTTTGCGCTTGAAAAGAGCAGGCCGAAAGGAAAACGAGGGAGAAGAAGAGGGCGCGAAATGTGATCTAACGGGAAATTAGCCTGGATAGCCGCGTTCGCTGTGGTGCTTTGGGTAATTCGTACGTTCGATAATAATTGACGTAACGGGGACGTGTCGGGTTTCGACGAATGGTGTGATCGGTGTAACGCGTTCGCCTAATATATTCCCCAATCCGACCCTATCCCCGTTAGAACGCTTCTGCTTCTGCTACGACGCGTTTCAAAGCCATGAACAAGATATGTATAATAAGGATCGCTAGAACTAGTATCGTCGACAGTTGCCGATTAACGAGTACGTGGCACGCTTCTTACCGTGTTTGGATTCCATTCCATTCTATTCTATTCTATTCTATTCGATTCTATTCGATTCTATTCGATTCTATTCGATTCTCTCCGCTTTTGTTTTTCTGGCTCGCGAAATACTTACTTCTGCACGAGCAAGCAGAAAGACTTTTTCGACATACCAATCTTTGATCAAGTATTCGACCCAGTTGAGACGATCGATCCCTGGATGCGCTTTTTTTACCCTCGAGAGAAGAACGTCTTCGACGATGAACGAATCGTGCTTACAGTTGCTCGAGTGTAGCACGGCCGATTGGAAAGCGTGTCGAGCCCAAAATCGTCGATTTACCGTGATGCTTCTTCAGCTTCGATCGATGCGCTTTGCTCATTGCGCTTAAAGAAAGGGAAGCCTCAACGCAAGTACTGGCTACACGACCGCGCCAACTATTGCGAACGACGTTAAAAAATCCGGGTGGTCGAGAAATAAAAGTCGAAGAAACAAATTGAAATCGAAATCGAAATCGAAATCGAAAGCGGTATGCGAGACACGATCGATCGTACAACGAGTCTCCCTTTAATTCCGTTCCAAGTTCGAATGCGAAAAATAAAATAGGAAAACCGTGAGAAAGGGAGCAACTGTGAGGGTTCCTCCAGTTTGGAACTAATCGCGAGCGCAAGCGTGAGCAGGTACGAAAAGGGAGTTGTACAGCGATACAGAGGAAGAGAATAATAGAAAAAAAGAAAGTAGCGCGGCTTTCGCGTCGCTGAAACTTGCTTTACTCGGATAGATTGAAATTGTTTCTCGTCGTTTTCTCGAGCAGAGACAGGCGTATAGATATACGCGACGCATGGTGCGAGGAAAGCAGATGTTGTTATCGGTACACGCGGAATAAAGGGTGATCGTTACGACGACCAAGCAAGCCGAACAGTAGAGAGGGGTTGCGCGAGTATGGCGCGTGCATCTCCTGGCATCGGGGAGGAATAGACTCGTATTTGGACGGCAAACGACCGATGAGAAGCAGCAGGGGTTCCCCTCCTGCTTCACGAAATCGAATCTAGATTTCTGTAGGGTGACACACCATGTTACGCTCTATTTTATGATATTAAATCACACCGCCGCGTCGTTGTCCGACCACTTGCTTTTCCAATCTCTCCCTTCTCCCTTTCCTTTTTCCTTTTTTTTTCTTTTTTCTTTTTTCTTTTTTCTTTTTTCAGAAGATCTTTTCTTTCGATAAACTTGTTTTCCGAGAAGGAGCTGAGAATTAGGACTAGTCGAGGAGAAGAAGGCCAAATTCGCAGGGAGACAAAGGGTGGTGATCGGCTATCCTGTTCACGAATCGACGACGCCTACCGACTCGCAAATTCGTTTCATTTGCATAGCATACGCTTGTTCGAAATGTCATGACGCAACGCAGTGCTACCTGTTATCTATACGCGTCAACGTTGCATCGTTCCGCGGTACACCTCCAACGGTCTATGGTATTTCCCTTTTCTAGTTGTAATATCGAGCGGAACAAAGGTTCGCGATTCTTCGCTATTCTTCCCTATTCTTTCCTATTCTTTCCTATTCTTTCCTATTCTTCCCTATTCTTCGTTATTCTTCGCGTTATTCGTTGCGATTCATCGATAGTCCCAAACGCGCGTCAATTTATGAGCAAGGAAAATGTTAAAAAGGAGATAATTTGTATCGGATGGAGCGTTGACTGGCAAAAGACGCGCAAACGCACCCTCGTGCGCAAAAACACGAGACATTCGTCAGTCGGAAAAAAGGCATTTATCGTTCGGTATCTCTTTCAATTACGACTACAGCGTTGTCGCGTGCGTGGTCAGTTTACGATATCGCGATATTCCGGGACGAGTCTTTGTTGCACGGCGAAATGGAAACGAAATTTTGTTCCGTTTCATAGCTGTGCGCGATATCGTTGCGCCTACCGTCGCGTTCGGATATTTATCTGTGAAGCAACAAACCTGATCGACGCGAAACAATTTGCTTCGCGGATCGTTCTTCTATCCGTCGAGTGGCCCAGACGGCATAAATTATTTTCGTCTCGGTTGGACGTTCGACGTACGATGTACATTTACCGATAAACGGCTGTCTATTGTTGCGAACAACTTACCAAAACAACGATAAAACCTGGAAAGAGATGAAACGCGCGAAAGGACAGCTTCGTGGAATTTTTAATTTAAAATTAGGGAGAAAAAACGAGCAAGGTTGTCGTTGTTATAATTGTACAATAGACATGGTCAACAAAGTTACAGAGTTTAGGATTCAACGCGGGTATCCTTTCGGATATATGTGTGCGTCGGAAAGTTTTACACTTGCAAAAAGCTTGGTTAAAACTAAACACGTGATACGTTGTGGACGCAACATGCGGGTGATCGTTGGAACAACTAGCTGCGCAACGGTTGCTTTTCGACTCACCGAGGAAGCTCCGGTCGCGCTCTTTGTCGGTCGACGACGACGACTAGGACTATGCATATCTACGCGTACGTATATCGGTGGTTCCGATGGGCAATCCTTCGTTTCGAAAACAACCCTGTTTATCAGTTCCCTGCGAGTTTCCTGCTCGTCGATGCGTTTCAAACTCTTGATGAAAATTAAATTCAACGCTTCCTTTGCCACCCTATTTTCGGCTTCTATCGACTCTCATCACTGTCGACGAAAAACCATTGGGGTTCCCTTTGCGATTGCGATAATCGATTTACTCCATTATTTGGTTCGCGATGCTCTTACCTCCGCCTCTCGATACACACACCCTTGCTGTCGAGGAAATTTAGATATTTTTGTTCGTTCGTTCGTTCGTTGGATCGATCGTACAATTGCGAGAGTGAGAGACTCGATTAACGAATTAAAGCGGGCCAGTGCCAAAATTTGCGAATCATCGTTCCGCTGCGGCAAAATTTCATCTTTCTTGGCACGAACGCTTCGGATCGCGTCTATGCTGTCGCGAAACACTTTCTCGATCGAGTCTAAGCGAGCTAGTTACAACAGCGAATAAATGGTACGAATACGGAAGATAGTGTTTCTGTTCAATCCTGAGTTCTTTCATAGGCAGTCGACGCGCATCGCTCGTCGCGTGGTCTCGGTCCGATGGAACGAGTCCCGGGGCTCGTGGGAATTCTCGCGAGCATAAATTATCGTAAGTTGACGCAGGAAATTGCGCGTCTGGCAAATTTCTGAAATACGGCCAGCCTGGTTGAAATCGGTCGTTGGCAGACAAGTTACACACGTATGTAGGTACACGCGCGATACTTTGTTAGGTGCATCGCTGACCAAGCATAGGTTAGTACCTAACGCGTATCCGTTCAGTGGAAAGGGAAAAGGAAATTTCTGCATCAACGGGGCGTAAAAAATGTTCACTCCAGTTGGAAATTTGGGGAAAGCAAAGGTGCCCTGAACTCGACGCATCGTACGTCGGAATCGCGAAATTGCAACGGAAATTGCGCGGTGTATAGCGGTGTATAGCGGTGTATAGCGGTGTATAGCGGTGTATAGCGGTGTATAGCGGTGTATAGCGGTATAGTCGCGGTTTGAATCGCAAGCCTCTGATCGAACCACAGTTCGAACAAAAGTCTGCCTATTCTAGGTTGTCGCGGATCGAAGCGAAATTGGGATTCTGAAATTAAAAGCGTGCTCTGAGAAGAGCGTCTATCGACAAAGATTACCCTTTATCGATAAATATGTTCTTTTTATCTTTCTTTCTTTCTTTTTTTCTTTCCCTTTTTCTTCCCCGATATTCTCAGGATGCGTTGGTGGAAAAAAAAAAAAAAAAAAAAAAAAAAAAACGGAAGAGGCTGGTAATTACTCGCGTGAAACGCGTTAAGCAAAGATGGATGGAAGACTGCAAGCACATCCTTGGGAATTGGAGCTCCGTTTTCGATGAAACTCGTCCCGTTTGCGGAACGTTTCGCGTTCCATCGTGGATAGTTTCATTGGGACGAATCAGAGGAGTCGTGAATCGTGAATCGTGAATTGAAAATTGAAAATCGGAAATCGGAAATCAGGTTTTGACTCTGCTAGCTCTACGATGAACGAGCGTAGGTACCAGGCTACAAACATGCCTGGCACTTACATGACGCGGCCTACCACCTTTGCGTTCGCTTTTATACAGCTTTTATACAGCAAACGAGGGCCGTCGGAAAAGTACAGAGAACCGTGTAACGCTGCCCTCTAATTATTCGCGAACTCTCGGCCTAGCGCGACGGCCCTGTCATTCGGTCCCCTTTTGTAGCTCAACCTCCTCGCCATCACCGCCATCGCCATCGGTACCGCTAACCTCACCACGGCTTCGATCACCGATCAACTCGCGTTAAACCGAAATATTTGTTTGTTCCAAACCAGCCAGCGCATCGGTAACGCGAAAAGAATACTCGAGCGGTAAAACGATATAGGACACTGTTTGAATTCCAAGTCGATTCGAACGGACACGCGACAAAGTCCCATCGGAGGACGATGAATTAATCCGATTACGCGCGATGCTCGCCGAATTTATTTTTCCATCCAGTGCTCGGCCATTGAATTTCATCAACATTGCTACCAGCGACGAAGCTTAAAATTCTTGGCCGAGAGCGAACAATGGACAACGGACAGCGGACAGCGGACAGCGAACAGCGGACAACGAGCAAAGTTGACGCGGAACCGTAAAGAATATATAGCTGCTCGATACTTGTCGTTTATGGTTTAATCTCGTTGACCAAAGTCATAGCGTTTTTTTTTTCGCGCGAGAACAGCGTCTCCTGTTTCTCGTTTTCAAACGAGAGTGGGAAAAGTAATACGATATGCAACGAGCAACTGTAAAAGCTTGATGAAAATGTTACCTCCAATATGGGTGATCTTGGTCGGTTGGAATAACACAAAAGGAATCTTCAATGCCACGTTATTAAACCTTTGTTGCGAGCCATTTACCTTTCCCCCCCTTTTCTTTCCATTCTTTTCTTTTTCCTCTTTTTCCTCTTTTTCCTCTTTTTCTTCTCTTTCTTTTCTTTTTCTTGTCGCGATAAGAATTAAGTTGTCGTTTCCCTCGTGTCGACGTTTCTTTAATCACGCGCTCGTCTCTATTGGCTCGTTTCAACGCCTACGTTGGACGATACTATCGCGTTGGCGCAAACCTATGCGATTCCCGGCTGATTTCTCGTATTAACCGCAATTCTCGCGCGACGCCGCGCTGCTCTAACGAGCCAAGGAATTTTCACCAACGAAAGCGTTTCGCTGGCTAATCAGAAGCGAGAAACGCGCGCCAACCCTTTAACCTCGTCGCGTTGGCAGCGCGTTCTTTCGCGTCCGAGTTTGTTACGGAGATCTCGAGATCGTCGAGACTTTCGAGAAACAGCCGACTATCGGGGTTCTCAGTTTCAGCATGCCCCAGTCGTTGTTAATTCGTTACGATTATCCAGAATTACGTCCGATTGCTCGGGGATCATCCTGAATTACTCGAGCGATAGGGTAGGATTAGAGAAGCCAAGCCAACTCTGGTTCGAAGAAGAAGCGATAGTGCGAGCTCTCAACGCAGTTAGGCTTAATCGTTATTTCTCGTGGAACGTAAAAATGATGAATCATCTGTTGGTTGGATCGCGGAAAAGGTGACGCGCGCGACTCAGTTCCACAGAGATCGGCGAGAACTAGCAAAGATTCATCGATAATTATTTCGTTAAGGACGATCGAAAATTGCGTTCGACCAAGGTATCAAATCCAATATCGCTCGGTACGTACGCGTTTCCATGTTCCATGGCCGGGCTAGTAGGCCGGACGGAGTAGGCCGGAGTAGACCGGAGTAGGAGGGATAACGGATAAAGAACCTAAGCTACTTAACGCGAGCTAAATCCACGTCGTTGGTAATCCTTCGCGGTGAATCCGAATGGAAAGTTCGTTGCCCGTAAACTGGGTAAAATCGAGAGAACCAAAGCTTCGATCTCTCGCGGACGTCGCTCGACCATCGGATAAGTATTTATTTTTTCTTCTCCGTCGCGTCGCGTCGCGTCGCGTCGTATTGCGTTCATCAAAAGCAATTATGTTCTTGTGCTACACACGAATACGTTTAGTACGTTATAGTACGTTATAGTACGTTATAGTACGTTATAGTACGTTTATAAAGGATTATCGAGAAATTGCTCTCCCTTGAAATAGACGGGAAACGGGGAATGCAGAATGGAGAACTAAAAAGTTAACCCTAATCGATGAAACTAGGCTCGATCGGCGTAAATATAGGCTAATTTGCGTAACGTTCCATCCCGAATCAAAATGGACAAGCTCTTTGCGTGTTCCCAAAAACTCGAGATTGCACGAGGCGTCGTCCTCGACCTGTGGCGAGGTTGGAAAGACGCTGCCGATTACGAGTACCGAGCGAATCTTGAGCACGATCGAAGCGGACCGATAATCGAATTAAGCACATTATCGCGCAGGATCAGAGGTGACGCGGCGTCGAAACGGAGCAACTGGAATACTACCTCGAAACAGTTTAGACGCGTTCGAGGCTCGTCGTCGACGTCTTTCTCCTTGCGTGACGATGCTTTCACATTTCCTGTTGCTAACTCTCAACGATCGTCGTTGTATTTTTACTTTCGATCGACAAATTAATCGAATCGAGAAAAATATGAACGTACGTTCGATTTTGGAAGCCTCGCATCGAGAAGAAGGAGCTTCCGAACTCGATCGTAAGTAGGCTAACCCGCGCGTAGACAAAGAGGATTGCTGGAGAAGGTTAGCGTGACGCTTGCCGTTTCGCTCAACTTCTTACCCACACCCCTTCGTTCGGTCGAGTCACGACGATCGTTGGCGAATCGAAGCGATTCGGATATCGCGATCGTAACGCGCGTCCGTCCATCGATATATTAATTACCAATTATAACCTTTCATCGGCTTTGATCCGTGCGGAGATGATCCTTTTTCTTTCAATTATCAATCGGTAATCATTAAGTATCACCGATCGCCTTTCCCCAACGATCGTTCCGAAAACATTTCGATCGTTTATATCGCGTTTCATAGTTTCGATGCTGGATATTTAACGTTCCGATGGTTTGGTGAGAATGGTGCGGTGACAGCGAGTTGAAATAATTGTTACAAGATTTTAAGACTCAACGCTGTCTTTTCTCCCAATTATTTATCGTTCCGTCGATATTTTTTGGTCGGAGCTGTACCGTTGTGCAGCGTCGTCGCGTCACCGCATTATCGCGTAAAATTGAAAGCTTTTACGGGATCGTGTTTCCTCGTATCAAACTAACAGGACGGAAATGGTGGAAACGTTAGGTGAATCCTGGAAAAAATAAATCCGATCACGATCATTGACTTGCCGTGCGCGCGTGTCTAGTCCACCGAGAAAGAGATCCCAACGAATTCTTTATTTTCTCTTTTTTCCCTTTGTTTCAGCTGTTTCAGTCGTTTCAGCCGATGGAACGAGATTGAGACATTCGAGACACTTGGATGCTAGATCGCAGCTCTCGATCGAGGAGGAATTAGCGGTGAGTGCTTTTCGATCGTTCTCTTTATTCGATTCTCCACCTACTGGATTCGATTGACGCGAGACACGAGTTCGCGGGATGGTAGATCGCGTGAAAATACTTCCACCGATGTATTTTTTTAGGAAAGCGTGAGAGGAAATCAAAGTTTTGTACTTGTTCCACAGATGCAGCAGGACGAAAATCACAATCACAAACCGGTGTTTTCCAATTGCTCCAATTACGCCCCGGTGGTGAAAGAGGAAGAACGGGTGGGCACCGTAGTGATTCAAGTGCACGCCGAGGACAGGGACCATCTGGACGACGGAGGTATATAGAAAAACAGTGTCCGATTTTTTTCTAGAGTTGTCCAAAATAACGCGTCTCTTTTTCTTCCTCTGTTCACAGGTACGATCACGTACAGTTTCGTAACAGCTCCGGGCGAGAAGCTAAAGTTCGAGATCAACAATAGAACCGGGCTAATCAGAACGACGCAGGAATTGGACAGGGACGAGCCAGCTCGGGAAAAAGAGGCCTACCTGACAGTTCTTGCGACCGACAACGGAAGACCGCAACTCGACGACGTGTGCACGTTCAAAGTTACCATCGAGGATGTCAACGACAACCCGCCCGTCTTCGACAAAGTGGTACGCATCTCTCTCTATCCGTATAGAACACTGCCTCCATTCCAACGCTCTATGGGTTATTCGATTTCTTCGTATCTGTAGTATATATACATATACATATATACATATGTACATATGTACACGATATATTTATTCAACATTTTTTTGGGCCAGTCGAATTTCCCATAACGCGCGTGTCTTTGCTTCTCGTTCATCGAAGAACGTAACGTGTCGTATCTTTTCTTACGATTGTGTTTTACGATACGATTGTGCCTACACTAACTACCTCCTGCTTCCATTTCTTTCTTTTTCTCTTTTTTTTTCTTTTCTTTTTTTTTTTTTACAACCAGGTCTTTCATGGATACGTATGGAAGGTTGGTTTCGAATTTTCCGGTGTTCCTATTTTTGCTATCTGTATTTTCATGTTTCTTTTTTTTTTTTTTTTTAATATATTATTATTATTATTACAATATAAAAAATATATTGTGGAAATGAGAATGAGAATGAGAATGAGAATGAGAATGAGAATGAGAATGAAAATGAGAATGGGAACGAGAACGAGAATGCGAATGCAAATGTGAATATGTTGTTCTCGTTTCGTAGCGAAACGTTTGCACGATCGAACGTTGGAGTTGTTGCACGCGCTATTGTGTGAAAATTTGTAATCGTTTCGTGGCTTGTTTCGTCGCGTTGTAATACGTTAGCACGCGCATGCACGCGTACAGTTTTAGAAAAATGAAGAAACGAGAAGTAGAAAAAAAGGAAGCAAAAAAAAAAAGAAGGAAAAAAGCAATCTCATTCGAGGTACATTGTTTCGAGCAAAAGCGAATTTTGTTTGTTTTCCGGTGGCCTTTGCCGTGCTCGCGTAGGCGTATACCGAGTCGGTGCCGCAAGATCTACTTCTGGGACGCGAAGTGATGAGAGTCTCTGCAACGGATATCGACGACGGTAACAACTCGATTGTCTACTACAGTCTTTCACCGAAGAAGTCCGAAGACGATGTATACTTTCGAATAGATCGCAACACTGGTGTTATATTTCTGAACAAAACGATAGACGTGAGTATATAACCCGGCACGAGATAGAAGAACCGATTCTATCGCGTAAATTTAGCAATCTAATCGGAACCATTGCAGAGAAATCCAGAGTACAAGTTTCGTATGACCGCGACAGCCGAGGATCAAGGAGAGAATCCAAAGTCGACCGTGATCGATCTGGACATCCGGGTGGTAGAGTCGCACAAGAAAGCTCCTGCATTCGAGCCGCGACCCTCCGAGCCGATTCGACTACAAGAAAACTTTAGCGACTTTGACACGAGCATCGTGCGACTAAAGGCTTTCTCCAACAGCGGAGACGACACTAGTCTTTTGTTCGAACTGGTTCCCGGTACGACGGAACAAACCAACAAAGGAAACACTTTCAGGTAAATGGAATTTTTTCGTTTGTCGTTTGCCAACTCGCGACGCGACGCGATCCGACACGAACATCGTTATTCGATCCATCGTGCTTTATCGTTGACAGATTGGAATCGACCAAGGACGTGGCCAACATAAAACTTTCTCAGCATCTCGACTACGAAAGCAACACAATGTACACGTTGATCGTTCGCGTGCAGAACAAATATCAACTGGCTGCCGAGACTGTGATCGAGATCGAGGTGTTGGATGTGAACGATAATATTCCGGTGTTTAGGGAGATGAAGAAGGGTAGCGTGCTCGAGAACGAGCCAGCGGGAGTTCCCGTGATGCAGGTGCGAGCGATCGATGCCGATGGAACTTCCGCTCACAATCAGGTGAACCATTCTTTCTTCTATCTTCCTTCTATAATAGCTCGCATTCCAAGAACCATTTTGCTTTATCCTTGTTTCAGGTCACGTACGAGTTGGACAATTTTCGGAATCTTTTCACCATTGACAAATATACCGGTAACATTACCACTTTGACCATGTTCGACAGAGAAGTCGAGGACACGTACAATGTGAAGGTAATCGCCGTGGACAACTCTCCGAGCGCTCTGTTCAAAACGGGCGAACACAATAAGGGACAGCAAGTGTTTCGAATCGAAATCGCGGACAAAAATGACAACGCTCCTCACTTTACGCAAGCTGTTTACACAGCAAACTCGATTCTCGAGAACGCCAACATCAACGCGCCGGTTACCGAGGTGAAGGCCCTTGACTCTGATACCGCCAGTCCGGTTACCTACAGCATTATATTCGGCAACACCGACGATAGTTTCTACATCGAAGGCACCACTGGAAAGATTCGGGTGAACAAGCCGCTCGATTACGAGAAAATCACAGAGTACAACTTGACGGTTAAGGCGTTCGACGGCGTCTACAATGACACCGCACAAGTGAAGATTTTCATCGAGAACGTCAACGACAATCCTCCCGTTTTCGAGGATTTCAATAAAAATCCTACCATCGAGGAAGAGAAACTGATCGAAGGTTGCATCACTACCGTCGTCGCGTACGATCCCGATATTAAGGACAGAAATGCCGATCAACACATCGCATATTTCATCGTGAAAGAGGATCAACAACCTCTGATTGGTATCGATAAATCTGGTTGCATGACCTTGAAGAAACCACTCGATCGGGATTCCCCCTTGGGATACTCCATGTGGACGGTAAGTTTCTCTCGTTTCTCTCGTTTCTCTCGTTTCTCTGGTTTGTCTCGCGAAATAAAAGTATCGATTTCAGGTGATCGTGATGGCACGTGACGAGGACGGGTCTCCGACCGCGTTGCGAGAACTGGTCATGGTGAACATCACGTTGATCGATATAAACGACAACGCGCCGTTTCTCGATATGCCATATCCGGTGGTCTGGGATGAAAACAAACCTCCTGGAAAGATCACGGAATTGAAAGCACGGGACTGGGACTCGGACGAGAACGGGCCGCCGTTCCAATTTCAGATCGACGAGAACACCGCCGATGACGAGATCATGGCCAAGTTTGCGATTCGAGACGCCGATTTGTTCGCACGGGTCGAGTTCGATCGAGAAGAACGAAAGAGTTACGACATTCCTATCGCGATCACGGACAGTGGGACACCGCCGATGACGGGAACGTCCACGTTGACCGTGATCATCGGTGACAAGAACGACAATCCAATGTCCGAAGGTTCGAGCTCGATATTCGTGTACAATTACAAGGGTGAAGCGCCTAAGACGGACATCGGACGGGTGTACGTGAACGATCCGGACGACTGGGATTTGCCGGACAAACACTTTGCCTGGGCTTCGACGCACGATGGATTTCTCTTGGATCAAGAGACAGGCATGATCACGCTGCTTCCTGACATCTCCAACGGCACGTTTGTCCTAAAGTTCATCGTCACCGAGCACAGTCTTCACATTCAACGTCATCAAGTGAACGCTTACGTTAACGTCACCGTAAAAGAGCTGCCCGAGGAAGCGGTATCCAGATCGGGTTCCGTGCGTTTCTACGGAATGACCGCCGAGGAGTTCGTTGCACCCGACGAGTCTGGCGTTAGCAAGAAGGAAATGTTTCAGGAGAGAGTCGCCAATATGCTCAACACATCGATCGAGAATGTAGACGTGTTCACGGTGCTTCACTCGCCTCATCATAACAGCCAAAGCTTGCTGGACGTACGATTTTCGGCACACGGTAGTCCGTATTACGCTCCCGAAAAATTGAACACGATCCTGGCTCAACGCACCAAAGAGATCGAGCGAGAGCTAAACACCGACATTCTGTTGGTAAACATCGACGAGTGCTTATTCGAGAGGTTGCACTGTAACAATACATGTCGCAGCTATTTGAACGCTAGCACGATTCCGTACCCGGTCTACACCAACACGAGCACCTTCGTTGGAGTACGAGCGGTCGTCGATCCTCAGTGTACCTGCCACGTGGCCGAGCCTATAGTTTGTCTGAACGGGGGCACGCCGTTGGCCGAACGGTGCGAGTGTCCTCCTGGTCTCGAAGGGCCGAGGTGCGAGCTCCTCGGTATCGGTTTTCACGGCGACGGTTGGGCCGTTATGCCACCGCCTGGCCAAGCTTGCGACGATTCTCACTTGGGTTGGTACATACTCTACCACGCGTTACATCATTTTCCTCTATTTATCTGTTTGCTCCATTTACGTTTTAGGTCTCGAGATAACGCCACACGTCGACAACGGTTTGGTCTTTTACTTTGGTCCGATGACGTACAGTCCGAAGATCGGAATTCAAGACTTTATGGCTTTAGAGCTTCAACAAGGATACGCGGTTCTTTACATGGATTACGGAACTGGTACCGTCCGACTCGGTCAACGGGAAATCAAGCTCACCGATGGCAAAAGTCACAGAATAGACGTCTATTTTACGAAGAATGTAAGCGTTCGGCCTCTCCCATGTGTCTTTATCGGAATCGGAATCGGAATCGGTATCGTCATCGTCATCGTCATCGTTATCGTTATCGTTATCATTATCATCTTTTCTCATTGCAGGCGATCGAGATGAAGGTGGACAATTGTGGTATTTCAGCCTGCATGAGCCTAACCGCGCCGCAAGGTACCAACGAGTTCTTGAACGTGAACAGCCCGATGCAGATCGGTGGAACCCTGACTAATCTCGCGCACTTGGCTTCCCAATTGGGATGGGATTACAAGCCAACTGACAGAGGATTCGTTGGTTGCATACGCAACATGACCTTCAACGGAAATGTAATACTTTTTTTTCTTCTTACCATCTATCGAGTCCAGTTCATCCCCGACAGTCACTCCTTCCGAATTATCGCTTATCTTTTGTCACTTCCTAATCGATTATCCCTGTTTCAGACGTACAATTTGGGCATGCCCTCGTTATCTAGAAACGCGGATCCTGGCTGCGATCACGGAATGGCGAAGGCAGTGTCTTTCGGAATCGACACCAACTTTCTCGTCGCGATTCTCGTTTGCATCGCGATTTTGTTGATACTGTTGTTGGCGGTGGTCGTTCACAGGCGAAAGACCGACGATCTCTACAAAGATATGGACGACATAAGGGAGAACATTATCAACTACGAGGATGAGGGGGGTGGCGAGGTCGACACCGGCTACGACTTGAACGTTCTTCGCACTATTTACGATGCTCCGCCCATCGATTCGAAAATCGCTCCGGTTGGCTTACAGTCCAGAGGTAAGAAGAGTCGAAGGACTAAGAGTTTCCGAGCGATAGGGATCGTGGCATAATTGTGCGGAACGTTTGCTCTAATTTTGGTCGAGTTAAATGTAACGGGACTAGCAAATACGCAAAAATCCACACCTTCATCGCACCTTCATTTTTTTTATTCTCCATTCCAAGGTACCGACGAAGTACCAGACATTTGCGGCTTCCTAGACGGCAAAAAGGAAAGCTGCGACAAAGATCCGGACACGAATCCGTTCGACGATGTCAGGCATTACGCGTACGAGGGTGAAGGCAATTCCGAGGGTTCCTTGTCGTCTTTGGCTTCGTGTACGTACAGAAATGCCAACGGAGATACATCTAGGTGTCGCGTGATTCATTGTAATCACCGATTAATTTTATTTCACAATCATTTTGCACACAGGTACCGACGATGGAGATCTCAAGTTCAACTACTTGTCCAACTTTGGACCGAGGTTCCGAAAATTGGCCGATATGTACGGCGAAGAACCTAGCGATGAAGAGAGCGACGGCGTTGGAGAACGAGAAAGCGAAAGTTGGTGTTGAACCTTGCGCGATCCTTCCAACTTTTACTCGAATCGTTTCGAAGAAACGACAAAGCCGTGCCGAAACCTTCATCGGTTCGTGTACTTAACTCGGATCCGAGAATACCTCGCGTTTCCTCGTCACAAGGTACGAGAATGTAGACTATAATACCATTCGTGAGCATTACTCGTCACATTTTCTTTCGACATAGCGCGATCCAAGCATCGTGCTTCCTTTCTTCTTCTTCTTCTTCTTCTTCTTCTTCTTCTTCTTCTTTTTTTTTTTTTCTCATTTTTGTACTTTTTCATTTTTTCATTTTTTCATTTTTTCTTTTTATTCGAGAGAAGACTGCTTTCGGCTCGGAACGCGTAAAAAATAAAATTCGTGCGCAATTCTTGGACGACTAGTCGTACATTCGATGATGTACATGATGTACGACGACAGACTGGAATGATAGAAAGTAAACGATAGTATTTTTTCGTGTCGATACAAGGATAATAGAAAGGACGAGAAATAATTAGCTGTCTTGGATCTCGTTATTTGTTTCCTAGGATAATCCAATAACGATGAAAAGAATGATACGTCACGTGTTACTCGTTCATCGTTCATCGCCAATGTTGTTTCATGCGTGCATTCCAGTAGTAAGGAACAAAACGATTTTCCACGTGAAATAAGTGTTGAACAAGTGTATCCGAAGTGATCCCCCTTTCCGAAGAACGTAGAAAGTAGATTATTTGTATATTTTGGTAAGCATTCGAGTTACAAGGTGTGGACTATATGGTAGATATGAATGGAGGAAGGAACGTTATAAAAGATCGAAGAAAAAACTGAGAAACGACAGAAAAACAAGACGGAACAAAGGCAGCAGCCCAAGAGCGGTATCGCCCTTACATATTTAACTTGTAGAGTAATTTTATTAATCAGATACAAGTGCGATGAAAAACCGTGTAGTAGAGGGTGTGCGAAATTTTACATAAACGAATACCACGTATAAATATAAATATAAATATAAACGTAAACGCTGAATATATGTTGTGCACAGATATGAGTGTGCGTATACGTGTGCGCGTGCGTGTGTATGTGTGTGAGTCAACAATGCATGTTTCGAGATCCGAACGCGTGAGGCACAAGAGTAGGAGTATCGGTGGCAAGAGACCCGAGTGCCATGTTGTGCGTCCGATGTCTAAGATCGATCCATCGAATAGCCATATACCGATACGTGGTTCTGACGTTGTCAACGACAGGCGATTTCAAGGCGATGAATCAAAGAACCAGAAATTTTTCCTCTAGAACCGCTTACCTTTTCTTTACCATCTTTCAACGATAAACGAGTATCGCTCTCTATCGCGTTTCTCGACATATGCTTTGTTCTATTTGTGAAAGCAACTCGTACGCGCGCGTACGAATATTTGTATGTATATAATATAAATATAAATATAAATATGAATATAAATATAAATATATATAGATGTATATGTATATGTATATGTATATGTATACACAGATACACACATATATATGTATGTATGTATATCCGTGTACCTGTGTAGGCCTTCGCGCACGTACGTACACACATATATGTGATAATAATTTGTAAGTTTTTTTTACGATAAATCGATGGCGATAACAACTGATAATGATAATGATAATGATAATGATAATGATAATGATAATGATAATGATAATAATAGTAATAGTAATAGTAATAGTAATAGTAATAGTAATAGTAATAGTAATAGTAATGATAATAAAATACGCAAATTCATTTGTGATGATCGAAGAGGACGCGAATGCCCACTGGAATTGTATCCTCGAATTGGTTTCGATGAGGCCACGAAACAGTTAGCGTGTAATTTATACGATAAGAGTGCAGGTTAAGCTGAACCGAGCGATCTCAGAGAATATATCAGAGTGGATAAATCGTGCGTATCAATATCCAGGGATGAATAATAACGAGCTACATTGTAAAACGTTTGCCATCGAACGATATATTCATACGATTCATTCGTTGCGTCGCATGGGTGAGCGAACGGGATGACGGATAGAGAGAGGAGTGTTTTTCAACTGTACACTTCGCCGCGGTACAAAGAACGTTTCCGTCGATGCGCGTTTAGTAAGAAACGCACGAACGCAACGAAATCAAACAGATTTTTTGTAGTTCGCTCTTGGTTTCGTTTCGTTTCGTTTCGTTTCGTCACGGCAAGCTTATGTATCGCGTTACCAGTAACGCCACGACCAGATTTCATCGTAGCGATGACGCGCTACTTACTCGAACACTGCCCTTGTATACTACCAGAGAAAAGAGACAAGAGTGAGAGAGAGATATGGGGGGGGGGGAGGGTGAGAAAAAAAAAAGTAAGAAAAAAACAATTCGTTTTCGCGACCGAGCGATCAGCGGAACGAGCTGGGGAAACATCGACAGCTCAAAGCTGTTGAAGTAAAGAAGGTCGTGGAGAAATTTTATGCGAAAGTATACACATATAATACAGGCTTCTCGTACATTATACTTAAGGTTTGCGAAACCAGAATGGTTCGTTACCTATTCAAGATGTGATAGTCAATCGCAAAGTATACGCGCTGCACACCCTTTATTTCTTTACCCGCGATCCGTCTATCGTTATCGGAAATACCTGTAATTTCATGCGTTTCTTTTTTTTTTAGCAATAATAAAATACGATGACATTGAAAGAAACTATAATTTGCGTTAAACTGAAAATTTCCTAAATCGTTGGACATCCGTCTTCGTGTTTGCGTCCTAAAGGACGAAACGAGAAACGACGTTCGTTAATTAATCGAATTTTCGACTGGCTTCGTATCGGCGTCTGCCAAATGAGAAAGAAACCCTTTTACTGTTCGATTACAACATCTTTCTTCTTCGAATACCTCTTGAGAATGATTGCCAATCGATGATTCGATGATCCGATGGACGCGATTTCACGAGAACGCCGGCGCGAACTGATCCAATTTGTTTCGCGCGGCTAGAACCTCGAGAAGGGGGTGCTCGGGACCTATAAAAAAGTCTTCAACGTCGCTACCCTCTCGCAATCGCGTTCACCTCGCGCGGACATATTATTTCAAGGATCAGAAGCAAGGACCTTTTTAGAACCGCGTTCTTCGCGTTGCTTCCAATTTCAGCTAGCGACATGTAAGTAGTCTGTAACACGCGTGACATTCAACTACATTTTTACAGTTTTATCGTTTTGTTTTTTTTTTTGTTTTTCTTAGGTATCGTAAGATTCGACTCGGCTTTCTCGCAATAATATTGCTATTATGGTTGAGCTTGGACTCTGGTACCGAAGCTCAGCTAAACTTTTCGACTGGTTGGGGAAAAAGAAGCCAAAGTGTAGGCCTCGTCGAATGGAGCGGTGCTAGATCCGGGTGCACTTCACAAGCCAAACCTTCGTTGGAACAACTATTAACGGTTTACAATTTGATACAGGTAGGAGAGTCTCCCGGTTATTTTATCACGTATCTCGCGACAGGAACATTAAACTATGAGCTACGAGTGATCAAAAGTGTTACGTGTTTCGTTTACAGGTAGAAGCGCGAAGAATGTTGGATTGTCGGAAGCTGAACGAATGAATCCAGAAGTGAATTTAGCGACGTTAGCGAAAACATCGTAGACAGTGAACTGTTTGCACAGAGAACAGAAAAGTGAGGGTGGGAGGGTGAGAGAAAGGGAGAGAGAGAGAGAGGAGAGAATCGTTCGAACCGCGTATCTTTAACAATAATCGTGCAATCTGTTTGAAAACACCGGACGAGTCGTGTATTCGACGCGTGTCTAAATCTAGCGCGCAAAGATTGTCCTGAAACGTTTTCGATCACTCGAACGTGCCTTGTAAAATTACCGATACGAACGATAATACAAACAATGAGTAGTAAAGAAAAAATACGATTTTGTTACACGTCTTTCACGTTGTCCTTCCTTTGTTCGCTTCCTTGTTTCGTCTATTAATTTCACGGCGAGACACGAGCGACGTCAATTCGCCACGGCCTACGGCACATCGGCCAATCTCATTGATTTTCAATTTTTAATTTTCCATCTATCCCACCTGTTAACGTTCCTCGGTGGTCCTACATATATCTCGCGCTGTGGACGGTTCGTTCGCTCCTTCATCGTACGATCAACGATCTATGTATCGGCACCAGCCAATCGTTTGTTTCTCTCTTTTCTTTTTTTTTCATTTCTTTTTGTTAGTATTATTATAAATCGTGCATCGAGAATGTGGACGACCTTTTGCGTTGTTATCGTTCTGATTGTCCTCGGAAACTGTGACGATCCACGAATCGAGAGACGACGATCGAGAGCCTTGGACACGCGTAAGAATCGAGTGGTTCGACGGAACGCTAATCTCCAATCGTCCAATATCTTTTCTGTTTCACAGTCTCGAACTTGATCCCGAAGACGCCACGATATTCAAAAAAGGTATCGTTTTGGCTGGATACCGAGGCCACGTTCAATTGCGACCACTCGGGATTATTCGCGGACAAAGTCGATTGCAAGCAGTTTTATCGATGCGTCACCTTTCTACCGGGTCATTTCGTTCGATACGTTTACAAGTGTAACGATGATCGCGTATACTCGATTAAACTCGAAAGTTGTGTGAAACCAAAACACAAAGACCGACTAGAATGCTCCGCGAGAATCGACGAGCCATCCGAATTACAATTACGACCGCTACCTTTGCTGCAGACGCCAACGCCAACGCCAACGCCAACGCCAACGCCAACGCCAACGCCAACGCCAACCCAACCGCAACCGCGACAGGAACCGCTACAGGAACCTCGACCACAGCCGCAACAGGAATATAAAACACCTTCATCGTTCGATGTATCTAATTATCAAGGTAATCTCCTTATCGAGAGAATCGTTGCGATGTATCAACCGTTGCGTGTCTGTGATTTCAGATGACCCGATCGAAAACGCGAAGGAAGAAGAAACTTTATTATCTACAAGTAATGACAACGATTCGATAAAATTGGTAACCGATGAAAGTAACGAGAGGGTGAAAGAAAGCTACGATCCTGACGCGACGATGAATTCAGAGAATCAACGGAATCGAAGGAACCGGTCAAATTTGATGAATCGAGAAGAAAAATGTAATTCGAAGGACCTAGAAATGGAAACGAAGAGAAGCGTCAGGCAGCAACCTAGCGTTTCGGGCAAACGATCAAAAAACGAAGAAGACGACTGTGGTATTACGATCCCTGAAAGCTTCGATCGTTTCGAAGAGAGTGTCGAGAGCGATCAAATTAGTGGCACGAGCACCGAACGAATATATACAGAATACAGTAGTACCGTCCAAGATATTAGCACACAAAATATTCTAATTAACGCAACATTCGAATCCTTCGAATCCTTCTCGATGGAAAAATTACTCGACGACGCGATCACTGGGGAAGAAAACGAGGATACAGAATCTACGATAACCTCTGTTACCTCGATCGGTGACGAGAACAAAGAGAATCTAACCCAACTCTGCTTCGAAGAAGGTTTCTTTACCGACCCCAACAATTGTTCAAGGTTTTACAGATGCGTTACCTTCGGATTCCTGTTTCTCAAATACCAATTCTCTTGTCCTCTCGGAACGATTTGGGACAATCGTTTGGAAACATGCAATTTTCCGGCCAACGTCCAACCTGTTACCACGTGCAAATACGACACACGCTTTGCACCGAGTGCTTCTACTCAATTTCAATCGTCCCAAATCGAAGACGATCCCGCTACTATCGCCAATTTAACCGGAGATCGATTAACTATCGTTTGTCCAACCGGTTTTCGACATCATTCCAAATATTGCAACGTATTTTATCAGTGTATCGTCAATGATCGTTTAGAGATCAATTTTATACCATTCGTGTGTCCAGAAGGCACGATATTCAACGAGGAAAGGATTCGGTGCGTGAGAAACGAGATCGCTACTCACGAGAGAGACGAATGCGTCAACTTTCAGCTCGACGGAAAGTCGGATTCGATTAAAATCGTAAGAAGCGTTATTCCTTTTTTTTTTTTTTTTTTTTTCCCCTCCCCCTTTAGCGTAAATTTTTTCTTCCTATACCGTTTCACTCTCTCTTCCTCTCTTTTTCTCTCTTTCGTTTTTCTTTTTTTTTGCAGCTCAACCTTTTAGACGAAGAAACATGCCCGAACATCGGTCGATATCCGTACGGCGAAACTTGCACGAACAAATATTTCAACCGCGTACGCAACAAACTAGGAGCTCTCGAAGGATATCTGTTCAATTGTCCCACTGGGCTGGTGTATTCATCTCTTTCGAACCGATGCGTCCCTTTAACGTTATTCCCGTCTTGCGTGAACCATAATCCGACGTACAAATTGTAACCATGTTTCGTAACGCGATTTCAATTATTTCATTACTCGATCACAAATTTAGTCGTTCGCTCCAACGATATTATGATATTATGATATTATCATGATGCGTCACCACTGTTAATACTATAATTGATTTATACGATTTATACGACATGTACAATAAATAATTAGATTTAACAATTTTCGTTAAATTTAGTACAACGCTCTAGTTTGTTGAAAAGGTTTTTAAAAAGCAGTTCTGTTTCTTTTAAATCGATATTAATCGATATTAATCGATATT
>SMSQ01026118.1:0-54057 GCA_019453375.1 Ctenoplectra terminalis
AATACCAAAGAAATGTATATTTAGAAAGAAATACCTCCGGTTTGTTCGATTCCTACGTGGACAAGTTTATTTATAAACTCGGAGACAAAAGTCAAAGTGGAAGCTGGAATTCTGCATTGAAAGAGCATTGACTTCTTTCGTTGCCCGATTATAAATCGATCCCCGCTCCCGCGTTAACGCGCCTTCACCGACGAAAGATCGACCCGTTTTCAACTTTCTCATCGAGGTAGCCGAAATCTGTATCCGTTAATGAGCCATCGCGACAGCCACGAGAAACTCTGACGTGTGAAAATAATCCTGTGGCCAAACGTTCTCCCGAACACTCGCCTCTACGGTGCTTTCCTAAATATTTCCTCTCACAAGTTCGGACGATTAATCTTCGGTCTCTAACGAACTTTCTTCTGCCTTAAAACTCTTTGAAGCATGGTAGAATTTTAAGCGTTNTCATCGAGGTAGCCGAAATCTGTATCCGTTAATGAGCCATCGCGACAGCCACGAGAAACTCTGACGTGTGAAAATAATCCTGTGGCCAAACGTTCTCCCGAACACTCGCCTCTACGGTGCTTTCCTAAATATTTCCTCTCACAAGTTCGGACGATTAATCTTCGGTCTCTAACGAACTTTCTTCTGCCTTAAAACTCTTTGAAGCATGGTAGAATTTTAAGCGTTCCACCTTATTAACAACTAAATATGCATACAGCGATATTTTCTATACCATCTTGAAAATTAAAAATTATCCATAGCACAGTGGTTTACATTAACTCGCGTATTTAATACAGTTAGGGAGTATTTATGTCCCACTGTGCATATTTAGATATTAAAATGGTGGGACACTTTTAATCCCACCAAGCTTCAAAGAGTGAAATCAGGTTAGAAGTTAAGTTAGAAATATTTAGATATTTATTTTAATTTTTTCTTTTTTAATTCATTTTTTTATTACCCGTTTTTATTATGGATTCATTTTCTTATTATGGATTATTAAAATTTTTATTGTAAAATATTTGTAATTGTTATTTTAAGTAGAACATTATTTGAGTTTATATTTTAAAATATACTTCATTATGAATTTATAAGAATGAAAAGAGTCGCTAATAACCCACAAGTGGTTGATGCGACGATAAATAATAAATTAAAAAAAAAAAAAAAAAAGGATGAAAAATGACAGGATTAA
Source organism: Ctenoplectra terminalis (assembly GCA_019453375.1). NCBI lineage: Eukaryota > Metazoa > Arthropoda > Insecta > Hymenoptera > Apidae > Ctenoplectra > Ctenoplectra terminalis. The sequence continues at coordinate 1,172 of SMSQ01026118.1, forward strand.
GAATAATTGTTAGAATGAAGCAAGTTGTTATAAAACAACTAAAATCTTCTCGATAATATTTAAACGAGTTATATTATAGTTTAACGCTATGATTGAACTGTAATTAATTGTTTTATGGAATAAATATGGTTATGTGAATTTTGTATTTTTATTAAATTTTCTTTAAGGATTCTGAGAAAATGAACCGATTTTATGGATGGAAGAAATTAAATTTTGAAGTTGTTGAATAATTTAAGAATCTTTAGCGATATTAAAAATCACAAATCTATCAATTTGTGAAAGAAAAAAAATATTGAATTGCATGTATGTAATTCTTTATTATGCGAAAGTTTTAATTTCTCATAATTTGATAAACTGAGTTGTTGTTAATGGCTGTTAGCAGTAATTTAACAAAATTTTCCACAATTCTTATCTCTGTTCAATATCAATCCAGCCGGTTAAGTATTTAGAGTTTTGCGTTTAATAACCGCGACTCGATTTCCTTGTATCGATTATCTCGAAGCAAGCAGCGTTTCTATTCGGTAATCTTTATCGGTCATGCTCTCTATGATCTCTGTACCTTCCTTTCATTAACGCTCGCTTTTTCATTATGTATCTAATACGTTCTGAGCCGAAGACAGAAACTTGTGTCTGACTAATTGAGTACTAATTGAGTATAATCAGAAATAATTGAATTAAGGGGCTACAGATCATAATTATTCAAACGACAGAAATTTTATATTTTACTCTAATTTTATCATTAAAGGTATTTATTTTTTTATTTACGGATCTATATTTATAATTTATATCGATTAATTTATACAGATCTATGCACAGTACACGATATAAATAAATAATTTTAATACATCTTTTGAAATTCACATTTTTATTTTTTATTTACGGATCTATATTTATAATTTATATTTATTAATTTATACAGATCTATGCACAGTACACGATATAAATAAATAATTTTAATACATCTTTTGAAATTCACATTTTTATTTTTTATTTACGGATCTATATTTATAATTTATATTTATTAATTTATACAGATCTATGCACAGTACACGATATAAATAAATAATTTTAATACATCTTTCGAAGTTCACAGTGTATACCGCACTATTAATAATATAAATACATTATTAATTTGATAAGTAAATATATACACAATAAAATTTAAAAATTGATTAGGAATAGCTGATATTTATATACAATTTATCAAAAAAGTATCCAACCATCCTAGGTATTAATATTGCTTTAAAATATAATTTTTATTCCCTATATTGATATCCTGTTTTATTTAATAATCGCCAGACGTTATCGTAAAATAAAATAAAAACAGAATCTTATTTTACTTTTTTATTTGTAATACTCTACTTATTTACTTTTTTATCTGTAATACTTTATTTATTTACTTTTTTATTTGTAATACTTTACTTATTTACTTTTTTATTTATAATACTCTACTTATTTACTTTTTTATCTGTAATACTTTATTTATTTACTTTTTAATTTGTAATACTTTACTTACTTTTTTATTTACAAATACTGTACACAAAATTCGCTTAATACCTAACGTGATCGAGTGAAGTTTTATAATCCCGATAAAGATATCCTTGAAACACGATCGGTAATTGCGGTAACAACGAATGGTTATCGATCGTGCATATTCATCGTCCTTTTCGCTTTATCTCGAAACGATTATTGCACGCGTAATCGATGCAATTCGTCCAAAGGTGACTGATCGAATCTATAATCGAAGATATTTCGATCTTTGCCGGAGATTCGAGAGTCGATGTGCGCAGTTGGTACAATGACGAATCGAAGAGAATTTCGATAGATTATAAACTTTGCTCGTCTAACTTTCTCAAGTTTCTTTAACCCTTTGCCCTACAATCACGAGTTGAACTCGTGAACTATAATTCAATATAATAAATATAATAAAGACACTATATTTGCGATAAAATTTAATTTTAACTTCGACTGTAATTTCAATTTGCAAGATTGAAAATTAGCAAATACAAAATATTTGTAGTATTTCGATGCTTTGGGTTTGACACAGTATTAAAACAGTAAATAATTATTGTTAACATGTATAGATATTGAAAAAATCATAAAACAATCGGTTAAAGGGGAATTCTTGTATAAGTTCGACAAAATAAAGAAAAAAATTTTATGCGAATCAAGTATATTTCGGAAATACGTTCCAGAAATTTAAAAATCAAAATTTTTTAAACAAACGAATTACAGTCTATTTTATAAGATGTGGTAATTCAAATATGACACTGTATTATGGAAAATTTCAGTTTTAAAAATTTCTAGAATTACATGGAGAATTTTGGAAAATTTTAAACACTCTCCATCTTAGTATAAAGATGACAAATTATTATCGAAGACATTAGTCAACGCTTACTTCTTCTAAGTTGCGGAACTCCGATGACTTTTTGAAATGGAGAACAGAATTTCTTCACTCAACTTTCCTAGGTTCCCCGAAAATACCAACTTTCTACTAAACTTAGTGGTTATTCCCACGCGTAAGTAACAGGTAATACATTAGTTTCAAAATCGTCCTAAATTCTGTATCAAATGTACTATAGTTCTAAAGATAAAAAAGAAAACAAAAAAAGAAAAAATACATATGGCCTTAAATGAGATATGAAGTCCATTCCTTTCGACGAATCTATCGAATGTTCGTTCCAATAACCACAACAGAAGTACCTCAACCTTCTGTTTTCTTATTACTATACTATTTTAACACTGGAACTACCAAAGTGGTCAAAATGACCGATTCGTAATTTTTTACAGAATCTTTATAAATTAACCAGAGAATATGTATAAAATCACAGAATATCACAGAGTCATCACAGAATATGTATAATTTACTTATTATATTTAACACTAGAACTACCAAAGTGGTCAAAATGACCGATTCGTAATTTTTTACAGAATCTTTATAAATTATGCACAGAATATGTATAAAATCATAGAATATCACAGAATCATCACAGAATATGTAGTTAATTTATTACAGAATAATAATTATAGAGTAAATATTAATTTTTTACAGAATTTTTATAAATTAACCACTGAACATGTATAAAATCATAGAATATCACAGAATATGTAGTTAATTTATTACAGAATAATAATTATAGAGTAAATATTAATTTTTTACAGAATCATTATAAATTAACCACTGAATATGTATAAAATCATAGAATATCACAGAATCATCACAGAATATGTATAATTTACTTATTATATTTAACACTAGAACTACCAAAGTGGTCAAAATTACCCATTCCTAATTTTTTACAGAATCTTTATAAATTAATTACGGTGCCTTTGGGCAGATTTTCCGGGATTTTCTATTAAAAATATAGATAAACTTTTGTCCGAATTGCATTACATATTATTTTATATACTTTCCACTTTGATTTCTTCGATAGAAATAACTTTAATCGTCGGTAGTTCTAGTGTTAACACATTGAGGACGGGTGACGAGATTTCTCGTGTTTTGTATTTCAGATCTTGAAAAGGTGAGAATAGGAAACGACGATATATGAAAGGTTGCTTTTAAAAAGTTATTCGTTCGGTTGAAATTTTAAATTAAGAGCTATGTTTAGAATACAATTTATTCTCGAAAGTATATAACCAAGAATTTATTCGATCGCAACTTTATTCCCTAGTAAGTTTTATAGAAACAAGGTCCCGTCGTCAATGTGTTAAGCAAACTATCGTTAATAACTGTTAATTGCTATTTTTAAATCAATTATAAAAAATAGTAAGTAATTAAAACTTTTTCTTCATAACCAAACAAAATTTTGGTTATACAAAATTAACCCTGCTACGATCCTCGAGTCACTTTTGACTCGATCGAGTTTTTCTTTCCTTAAAAACAATTCCTAATTTTTTAGAAAAATATAAAAAATTATCAATATACAAATTTCTTCAATTTTATTTTAAACACACACTTTCATCAGAATTAAGAATTTCTTTTTTCATTAAATTAGAGCGAGCTTAGGTGGAAAAGAATTTGAGGATAATAACAGACTTAACGCCCGTTCAGATTTTATAATCTCGCTATGTTTCGTACAGCAATTGTACACGTACCTGAGACCTGTAAGTATCACACTGAACTATCGTAAAAATATAATAATAAATGTGGTAACAAATACAGTGTCCATAAACTATAAGTTGTGCTTAAGTTTCTGGTTTAATAATATTATTTTTAAAAACATGTTACGTGTTTTCTTTCAGTCGTAATTTTCACGAATAATTAACAAGTAGCAGTCCAAGGTTAAGAGTTGAAACGCCACTCGATGATCCAGTTTTTTCCGCACAAGAAACGTTCCACGTACACGTGATTTCGGTCATCGAACCTGTCGCGTATTTTTCGCGGTATTTTCCTCTAATTGGATGCAGCAATTACGCGCTAAAACACGTGCCTGTTCCACGGGTTTACGTAATGCCACAATTTTCCTATGTTCTACACTCCTCCACCGCATTTGACCGCCTATCTTTTCCTCCATCAATTGCATGAAATTGCATGGAACCGGGGAATACTTAACCGATTTGACGATATTTTTCGGTCTAAAGAAGGAAACATAAATATAGTATATAGTATATATATAGTATATATAGTTATATAGTATGTATATAGTATATATATAGTTATATAATATGTGTATAGTAGGTATATAGTATATATATAGTTATATAGTATGTATATAGTAGGTATATAGTATATATAGTATATATACTATATTTAGGTGTATTGTTGGTTCTATGTTTAGGTGTATTGGCTTTTGATTTGGTGTATTGTTGGTTANTCCCTAGTAAGTTTTATAGAAACAAGGTCCCGTCGTCAATGTGTTAAGCAAACTATCGTTAATAACTGTTAATTGCTATTTTTAAATCAATTATAAAAAATAGTAAGTAATTAAAACTTTTTCTTCATAACCAAACAAAATTTTGGTTATACAAAATTAACCCTGCTACGATCCTCGAGTCACTTTTGACTCGATCGAGTTTTTCTTTCCTTAAAAACAATTCCTAATTTTTTAGAAAAATATAAAAAATTATCAATATACAAATTTCTTCAATTTTATTTTAAACACACACTTTCATCAGAATTAAGAATTTCTTTTTTCATTAAATTAGAGCGAGCTTAGGTGGAAAAGAATTTGAGGATAATAACAGACTTAACGCCCGTTCAGATTTTATAATCTCGCTATGTTTCGTACAGCAATTGTACACGTACCTGAGACCTGTAAGTATCACACTGAACTATCGTAAAAATATAATAATAAATGTGGTAACAAATACAGTGTCCATAAACTATAAGTTGTGCTTAAGTTTCTGGTTTAATAATATTATTTTTAAAAACATGTTACGTGTTTTCTTTCAGTCGTAATTTTCACGAATAATTAACAAGTAGCAGTCCAAGGTTAAGAGTTGAAACGCCACTCGATGATCCAGTTTTTTCCGCACAAGAAACGTTCCACGTACACGTGATTTCGGTCATCGAACCTGTCGCGTATTTTTCGCGGTATTTTCCTCTAATTGGATGCAGCAATTACGCGCTAAAACACGTGCCTGTTCCACGGGTTTACGTAATGCCACAATTTTCCTATGTTCTACACTCCTCCACCGCATTTGACCGCCTATCTTTTCCTCCATCAATTGCATGAAATTGCATGGAACCGGGGAATACTTAACCGATTTGACGATATTTTTCGGTCTAAAGAAGGAAACATAAATATAGTATATAGTATATATAGTTATGTAGTATGTATATAGTATATATATAGTTATATAATATGTATATAGTAGGTATATAATATATATATATAGTTATATAGTATGTACAGGGTGNTCTCGCTATGTTTCGTACAGCAATTGTACACGTACCTGAGACCTGTAAGTATCACACTGAACTATCGTAAAAATATAATAATAAATGTGGTAACAAATACAGTGTCCATAAACTATAAGTTGTGCTTAAGTTTCTGGTTTAATAATATTATTTTTAAAAACATGTTACGTGTTTTCTTTCAGTCGTAATTTTCACGAATAATTAACAAGTAGCAGTCCAAGGTTAAGAGTTGAAACGCCACTCGATGATCCAGTTTTTTCCGCACAAGAAACGTTCCACGTACACGTGATTTCGGTCATCGAACCTGTCGCGTATTTTTCGCGGTATTTTCCTCTAATTGGATGCAGCAATTACGCGCTAAAACACGTGCCTGTTCCACGGGTTTACGTAATGCCACAATTTTCCTATGTTCTACACTCCTCCACCGCATTTGACCGCCTATCTTTTCCTCCATCAATTGCATGAAATTGCATGGAACCGGGGAATACTTAACCGATTTGACGATATNATATCGAATAAACTCAATTTATTTGTTCCACACGAATAACAATTAATTAGTTTATTCGATATAACTTTTGTTTAACATTCGTCAACAGTCGCTTCGATATATCCTGAGTTGCTCGTAGAAACACAAGCCCGGCGTGGAATCCAACGCTCCCGCTGACGCCCAGCCGTCTTACTCGCTCTGTGATTGGTCACTGTTTTTCGTTAATAACTCGTTAACAAAGCCGAATTTGACATTTTCGCAAAGGAAAAAGTTGTTTATAATCACCCCAGGAACAACCCCTTAAAGGGACTTACACCCTTTCTGGGACACCCTGTATATAGCAGGTATATAGTATATATACTATATTTAGGTGTATTGTTGGTTCTATGTTAGGTGTATTGGCTTTTGATTTGGTGTATTGTTGGTTATATTAGGTTGTCCCGAAAGTTCCTTCCGTTATCTTCACGCAATGCTTTCGTCTAGCAATGTTTAAATAAACAGTCAGCCTTATTTGTTAAACGAGAGATGGAGAGGAAAAGTAGCGCAATGAATCCTGTAAAGAATAATAATATATCGTAAAACATAAAATATTATGTATCCATTACTTATTAATAAAACGAAAGAAACTTTTGTGACAACCTAATGGATAGATGGTTTTAAGATATCCTAAAAAACATCGTACAGATTTGATCTACCATTTATAATCATTTTTTAAAATTGTATCGCAGTGGAACTTTTAACCCTTTGTCTTACAATCACGAGTCAGACTCGAGCGTAGATTATAAATCGAACGTAGTAAAGGCAGCATGTATTTGTAACAAAGTTTAATTTTAACAAACTGAATTATGTATATTTAAAAAAATTAATTTTGTTCAGTTATCGCTGCACTATTAAATTTTAATACTGTACTACTGTAGCGACACAACGATCCATCTACAGTAATTATTAGTTAAAACATTTTCAAATCAAAGTGAAAAACTGTAATCAATCGTAATTTTTTCTCCGATAACCAGACAAAATTCGGGCTATAGAGGGTTAATTATAGTCTTAATTCATGAGACCGAAAGCTAACAAATTTATAATATATTACACATTATCTACGATATATTAATATTTTATATTTGATACAATACTAAAATAGAGAACAGCTTTATTCCTAATATTTGTATCTACTGAAAAAAATTGTAAGACAAAGGGTTAACGATCACAAAATTTTATTCAATTTAAATTTAATTTAAATTTTATAATAAAATTGAATACAAAATTTATAAATATATTTAGTTATTACATTTTCTCTTTCTCTACGTCTCTCCTCACAATGTTTGAGATTAATTTTAAAAGGATGACGAAGCAATGAAAAATATCTTCTAAATATGTATACTGTTTAAATACATTTTTATATTTATTTCATAAAAAATCTCTTAAATAATATCTCAAAATTGGTAAATTGTATAAATTGAATCCGTAAATGTGGAGGTGTTACTGTAGTTTGATAGACGTCTCTCTATTAGGTTCGGCAAGGACAAACGGATGTCGCACGGACGTCTTCCGCGTGTTTCTGCAGTACACTAGATTCTTTCAATTCGTTCCGCATAAACGCCAACGCGTGGCGACGCCGACAGTTCTATATGAAATGGCGTGCCGATGCGCAAGTGATCGAAGCGTTAACAAGATTGGAATTGTTTATTGATAAAAAATAAATTTGTTTTTCTTGTCATATTTTATTTCGGCCCCCTTTTGCATAATTGAATTAATATTATTAGCGAAGCTTTACAGAAACTAAAATTTTCAGTACTAACAAATTCCATTTAAGAAAATATGTCTCTTAAAAAACAAAACTAAATTTTCCCTCTCTTTTTTAATTCAACTGCAATAATTAAAATCACGATATTTAATCGAACTTTGTGATTTCTTTTAATCTAATTTAAATTCACAAATATTGATATGAAAAATTATTAAATACAAATATTTGGTCACTTTTCACCAGATCCCAATTTTCATTAATTCCAAAAAGTAATATAAAAAGTGTAAAATAAATTCTTAATATGTCTACTTTCAATTCCTTTAATTCCAACTTAAAAAAAAAACATGGCAGAAAAATATGAAACTTATATATTTTACTAATTATTATTGAACAGATATATTTGATTAATTATCATCACTATCTTATATGTATTTCCGATTGTACGGTACAGTGATCAGATACTTTGGGATGGAATTCAAGAAAATCGGTACAGGTTAGTCCGTTGATGAGCAGAAAGTGGCAATAAAATTGTCCAAAGCGTCAACATGAAATTCCACGTGTTCGTGTGTGTCAAATATACAATGAACGGGATGCTTCTTTATTGCTTGGGGCCCATTTTAAAGAAGCATTCGATAATAAAAAGAAACAATAAAAAAGGTTCACATAAACGTACGACCTACTTGCCCTTGTCATCGAGTTATAGCTATTTTCTGGTTCCGTTGGTCCTTCTTGAGTAACTGACAGGGGCGGACACAAGGGGGGCGGGGGTGCAAGGTTCCCATCGCGTCCTCCCTCCCATGCTTTTTGATCCGCATCTGTATCCATATATTAGATCGGCAAATTAAGATAATATAATCCACATATTAGGTTCGTGCGGTTTTTATCGATAGCTGTCTTCCAGCGCTTTGAAATGCAACTAAATTCAGTTAACACATTGACGACGGGACCTTATTTTTGTAAATCTTACTAAGGAATAAAGTTAGAATAAATTTATGCCTACATAAGTATTTTTAGGAATAATTTGTATTCTAAAGATAGATCATAATTTAAAGTGTAAGTTAAGAAAATTGTTTCTATAAATAATCTTTCATATGTCGCGGTTTACTGCTTTTTACCTTTTCAAGATGTGAAGTACAAAATACGAGAAATTTCGTTACCCGTCCGTAATGTGTTAATATCTTAAAAACAAAAGATAACTTGGAGATTCGAGTGGACAATATTGAATACATTATCGAATAAAATATATTTATTGAATGTTTGCTTTTATGATAAAAAAAAATCACTTTTTATTTACATGTTAAAACCCGTACGAACTATTTGACCAAACTAATATACTATTATATGTATAAAGAGAGAGCCGGTTTTTATGTACACATAAGACTCAAGAACCATCGAACCGATTTTCCTTAAATTTTGAAACATTATTCCTGAATACTCGAACAAGGACACAGACTATGTAGCATGTTTAAAAAACGCGTTATTAACATATAATTGATACGTAAATTTTTCCTGCGATACCTCGCGCGTATTAGTACCGCGATGTCACCGCCAGGTGGCAAAGCTTCTCGCGCGCTTTCACCCGAGAGAACTGGATTACCGCGGATATGTGCTATCTTGAAAGATAATTCTAATAAACATGAATCAATCACGCTAATATCTCTGGCGAAGCCAAGACGGGGGATGCTGGTATATACATACGTAAATTAACGTCGCAATAACTGCATTTATATCTGTATTTACATTAGATTCGTGTTTTAGGAGTTTTCAATTTTTTTTTTACAACTCTGAAACCAATTCGCTACCTCAATTGGTAATTCCGTGCCATCTTCCGATTGGCAGGTGAGTGCGCTCTAGCGCGCAGAAACTGCATTAAAACGCGCCCCAGGGATTTGAAAAAAAAAACTATTTATACAAGGCGTGAATAAACTTCCGAATGACCCCGGTGGCCGATCGACATGAAATTTTAAGGAGAAGAGGGAGGGAGAGGGTGCACGAGAAATATAAAATTTCAGCTTCAGCCAATTATTAGTTTCTGAGATATTATAGTCTGAGTATTTATATTATACTTTCGAACGGTGGCGTCGGATCGGTCAACAAGAAATGTTGTAAAGACACGTAATGACACGTAAAAATGTTCTTTTACTTAACTTTACAAAATTTGGCTGTAACAGTTATATTACCAGACGCAGACGAAATTAAAAAAAAATAGATACCGCGTGCACAAGTGTTTGATCCTTTCGTTACGAAGATCATTGCCGAAAAACGCGCTCACAGTATAGATGGCACATGTTATATCGTCTCGTTATAATAATTCTTTTCTGTATTAATTTATTTATATATAATAATTTTTCCCATTGTATGTCCGCAATTTCCAAATATGAATGCTATTCATTGAGCGACTACAGCTGTTGATATTATCCAATAATCGAGCAACTATAGTCGCCCATAGTATGCAGAAATCGATTCGTGGCGAGCGACTACGGTCGCCCATAGTATGAAGAAGTCGATTCGTGGCGAGCGACTACAGTCGCTCATAGTATGGAGAAGTCGATTCGTGGCGAGCGACTACAGTCGCCCAGAAAGTAGCAAAAGAGTTAAGAAGAAGAAGAAGACTTGAAAGAAAATATTGAAAGAAAATATCACTTTTCAAAAAACTAACAAACGACGAGAATTTTTATTAATATTCTAGAATATCGCTATATAGTTCCATACGTTCCGATACGTTCCGATACGTTCCCATACGTTCCGACACGTTCTGACACGTTCCGATACGTTCCGATACGTTCCGATACTTTCCGATATTTTCCAATATTTTCCGATACGTTCCGATACGTTCCGATACTTTCCGATATTTTCCAATATTTTCCGATACGTTCCGATACGTCCCGACACGTTCCGTACCCAACAAACTATTCTTCGCGAGAATGGATGATCGGACCGATACCGGTACGCGTCTAAACCGATACGATACCGTACGTACAAACACCTACGTTCAAACGCAATAAAGAATTTAAGATAATATTAAGATAAAGACATTTCTCTGATGAACGAATCCGTTCCGCGTCTATGCGGATAATATAAATCTACCTTCGGTCGGACGAGAGACACGAGACGTCCGGTCCGTCCGACGCATACAGCCGGAGTCATCTCTTCTGCACGCGACTCTCCGGTTCGATCTTTCCGATCGGCTCGTCGAATTCCTACCACTGGTACACACCGCAGTGTCGATGCGCTCCCACTCTCTCCGCTCCTCGCCTACCTCTCTCTCGCTCTACACGTTTCTCTGTGTCCGACTCTTCGAGGAGAGACACATTACCCGCGCGCGTAATCCTCTGGTCGCATCGATAAGAGGTGCCCATCGTCGCCGAGTCGAACGATTCCTCTTACCCCCATCATCGTGCCTTCCAGCAATATATAAATGCACCAGCGATTGACAGAACGTACAGTTCACGTTTTGACGTCTCTTACGCTCCTTTTACGCGTGCATACCTTGCCATCAGTGGACACGTGACCGCGCACGCCACGTGCTTCGGCCGAAAAGACACGTGTGCCACATATATTTCCCATACGTCACTATGGGGTCTACCGATTTTCACCAAACTTTTTCTACGTTCAGTGCCGGTATCCGTAATCGTAGATCGCGTTCGTCAGCTTCGTTCCTTGGTATTTACTTTATCATATTAATTACCGTCGGATTCGACGAGTTACGGGCAGCGGTGGTTAAACCGGAAACGGCGTTGTTGGATTTCTTGGCCAAACCGTTCGCACCCTCCGACGGGGCGTCGGAAGAGTGCCTCAGGGACAGCGCCGTTTATCTGAGGGAGCTAGATCGGTACGCGCCATGGGCTCTGCAAAGTAAGTCCAGAATTTTTCTTTCCGCTTTTTTATACACTTTTCCCATTTTTGTTTGGTTTTTGTTCATATTGTTTGCGCGTAGAGATCGTATTTAAGTCACGGTTCTACAAGTTTAAGTTCGGTGCACATTTCTATTATTATTTCTTTTTTAATCCGGTTGGTTGGGGTTTCTTAATTGTTGTATCATACTTTTTTTTGTGGTTTCTGAATCTTTTTCTAAGGAAGAAATAGGTAAAGAAAGTATGAAGTTATCGTTTCTTGAATTTGCCCTTTTTTAGCGTCAAAAATGAACAGTTTTTAATAATGTCCGTCGTAGAGTGACGACACTCGCAGGAACTGCATTCGTCGGATTCATCCGTTAGTGCTACGGTGACGACGAATGATGAAAGTTGTGTCGTTTGTATCGACGCGGATGTTGCATTTAATAAAGATTTATTTGTACCAAAGAAACAAGAATGATAGGTGTTTGAGAAAAATACCTGTAATAAGGGTAACAATTCTTTGTGCACATTTTTTAACAAAAATCCTGGAAAATCTTGGAAAATCCTGGGAAATCCTGGGAAAATCCTGGAAAATCTTGAAAAATCCTGGAAATCTTGGCAAACCCTGGAAAATCTTGAAAAATCCTGGAAATCTTGGAAAATCCTGGAAAATCCTCAAAAAGGCATCATTGTGAATTTACAAAATTTCTATAGGAAATTACGGATCATTTTGATTGTTTCCGTAGTTCTACTGTTACCGTATTGTTACGGATCTGGTCACACGGACCGGCGAATCGAGGTTCATTTTTTGTGAACTGTATAACGAATTTTGCTTGTACCGATACCTGTTGCCTATTGATGCGAGAAATTTTTCTTAATTGCGGACGATAAAACGAACGCTTTTGCTACTATAGCAACAACGTTCGTCAAAAATGACGTCAAACGTGACGTCCGTTTTTTCGACGTTTGTGTGATCGCGGGCTAACCTAACGATCAAAATATTCTGTTTGCTGGAGTCGCGATTAAGATAGAGACATACTTCAAAAATGTTTTATTCTTGAAGTATAAAAATTATGAATAAAACTAAGGAGCTGACACTGTAATAATTATGGTTATTATTACAGTGGCGGTTAAAAAGATGAGAGAGGCGGTGAAAGATTGTCTTTTATAGTTATGGTTAAATTAATTGAAATTCGTGATTTTTTTTTGTAGTTAAGGTCTCAATTGAAACGCGTGACTTTTTTTGCGGTTATGGTCAAGATCTAAATTTGTGAGAAATCTTTTGCAGTTACAGTGAAGACCGAAATTCGTGATTTATTCTCGTATTTATGATTAAGATCAAAATTTGAGATTTCTTTTTCCGTAGCTATAATCTCGATAGAAATATGTGATTTTTTATTCGCAGTTATGGTTAATATAAAAATTCGTAATTTTCTTTCACAATTGTGGTCAAGACCGAAATTCGTGATTTTCTTTCATAATTACGATTATGATTTGTGATTTTCTTTCGAAGTTACAGTCAAGATCGAAATTCATGATTCTTTTTCGTAGTTATGATCAAGATTCGTGATTTATCTAATTCGTGATTTTCTTTCGTAGTTATAACCAAGATCGAAATTCCTGAGAACTTTTCTTTTGTACTAATAATCAAGACCAAAATTCGTAATTTTCCTTAGTAGTTCTGGTCAAAACCCAAATTCTTCATTTTTTCCTCGTAATTACGATCCCAATAAAAATTCGCGAAATATTTAAATCATAAAACCACAATACACTATACTATTTTATATTTCTTAAACATAGAAAAAATATGAATTTCAGCTACCAATGAACTCAGTGAATTTTCCTTATATACCAACAATACAGACGATCGAATCATCCAAACTGTTTCGTCCAGCGATGCGTTCGGATAAATTCTACCATAGCAAGATAGTGATTGCCCAAAAAGAGATGTTGGCAATCAAAAATCGAACACCGATTCGTATCTGTCTAATGTAACAGTGTATCGACGATAAGAACGATAATCGGTGCAGTACGCTGTGATATTATCTGAAGAAACTAGCTAAAATTCGACCCACTCCGAGCGTATGCTAAACTTACACATCAATGCACGTAATCTAATTCCAAAAAAAGAATCGTGCTTATCTACCTGACAGTTTCTCAACGCCTCTTAACCTATTAACTGGGTCGTTTCTTAATCAGTAAATGGAGTCATCCACAGAATTAAGATTGAACAAAAATCTCTCGCTCTGTCCAAGCATTATCCAAAAATCTTCGGTCGCGCGGTACTCTCGTTCACTCGGTCCCAAGTACTCTTCATTCAAACATCTATAGATGTTTTTGCTCTGGACTAAACATTCATTACCAGCTCACGATTCCATTTCTACATTATTATTGTATATTTATGTATTTGCAAGCTTTTACTTGTGCTGTGCGCGGGACTGTCGAGAAAACGTTGCGGAGCACTGCTCTGTACCACACAGCTCCTGCACGTAAGATCATCCTGCGCGCTCATAGAGAACAGCTTCCTCGCTTCTGACGGGGCGTCGACAGTAGACCCATTCTTGCATTGTAGTAACCACGAAGTATTAACCCTTTGCGCTCGACTGTCGCCGCTACGGCGACACGCATAATTTTCTTCGGAGATTAAGTTTTAAATTAAATTCTGTATCTTCGTCAAGTGAAACGCTTCTTTTGTTTTAAAATAATCTGAATCAACGAAATGAATAAAAAATCGTAAACATTTATAATTTTCTGTTTCTCTTTCTTAACTTAAAAGAAACCTAAAAAAGTTCACGGGTGCAAAGGGTTAAAGCTGCATCCGAGGTTCCAACTGAAGCGTCTGAAATAAATTATTTTATAGCCAACAATAAATCAACCCTTGTATCTGATTTCACCATTCTATACAANCAGCTCACGATTCCATTTCTACATTATTATTGTATATTTATGTATTTGCAAGCTTTTACTTGTGCTGTGCGCGGGACTGTCGAGAAAACGTTGCGGAGCACTGCTCTGTACCACACAGCTCCTGCACGTAAGATCATCCTGCGCGCTCATAGAGAACAGCTTCCTCGCTTCTGACGGGGCGTCGACAGTAGACCCATTCTTGCATTGTAGTAACCACGAAGTATTAACCCTTTGCGCTCGACTGTCGCCGCTACGGCGACACGCATAATTTTCTTCGGAGATTAAGTTTTAAATTAAATTCTGTATCTTCGTCAAGTGAAACGCTTCTTTTGTTTTAAAATAATCTGAATCAACGAAATGAATAAAAAATCGTAAACATTTATAATTTTCTGTTTCTCTTTCTTAACTTAAAAGAAACCTAAAAAAGTTCACGGGTGCAAAGGGTTAAAGCTGCATCCGAGGTTCCAACTGAAGCGTCTGAAATAAATTATTTTATAGCCAACAATAAATCAACCCTTGTATCTGATTTCACCATTCTATACAAGTGTTTATAAATCGTGAACGACAACAGATATAAAAAACTGATTGAAACAAAAATTATACTGTTTCTTGCGATCTATAAATCCGTGAAATTTTCCGAAAAAATGGTTTTTTCATGACAATTGAGCCACTCTACTTTTTTTGGAAAATTTCTCGCAGGGATTCATAGACCGCGAGAAACAGTATAACTTTTGTTTGTCTTTGAAAAAAGAATCTGCAAATATTTGTTTTCTATAAAAAAAATTGGTTGTATTTTGTAAAACAGTATTATATATTTTTCTTTCGAAATTCTTAAAATAGCGTGAAAAAGTTAAATCAGTAACGTAATATCGTGTATTACTTAAATTATCTGTTCCTAAAATAATTTTATTTGCGAAGCGTATACCACGATGTTACTGATACGTAACAACGTCGCACCCTATTCAGATACAGTGCAAAGAAAAACATTCATTTGTCCCGTCTGCATTTTCGTCCAATAATTCATTACATTTAAAAAGAAACAAAGAATTAGGAACCGTTAAAATGTAATATTTCTAAACATCTACAAATATAATATAAATTTAATAGAAATGATACAAATTAATTTTTTAAGATTTCATATTTTCGCGCCTCTTTTTAGGGGCGTCCCCATTCCGGATCCACCGATTCGTGTTCTCTTGCCAAACAAAAAAAACGTACAAATTACCATAATCCTACAAATTATTGGAACATCTAAATTAAACCATTCTTTCCCCCGCAAATATTTCTACAACGTCGCAAAAAACTCCTTTGTTCGAAAAAGAAAGACCTTTGGAATGCAACGAAAACGATAATACGTCGAGAATTCATCGTCTACTCGGGAGATTATTCGGTTTAACGTACTTCAAGATTGCACGAGGTTGAAGTAATAGAAGAATAACTGCTCATCTTTAACCTGTTAACGCATTAACTCTTTGCGGCACAGGACTTGGGATAATAAAATAGACCTATGTTGCATAGAAATTTGATTGCGTTTTAAATGAAACAAAATTGGTATATCTTTACTAATAAAGGAATCGCATAATGTAAAATCATAAAAAAATAATAGTAATTCGATTGAATTTGTTGTTATAGAATTGGACTCAAATAGTCCCACCGTGCCACATGGGTTCGTGAATGGTACTCATTAAAGCGCATCCTTTTCCCTAAATCAAGGTGGGACTAAAAATGTCCCACAATGCATTACGGTGCATTAAAAAGGTGGGACACTTTTAATCCCAGCGTGTCCCAAAGAGTTAAATGGCAAGCACTTTAGAATACACGCGAAAAAAAAGAAAAGAAAAAATGCATTACGGTGCATCGAAAACGTGGGACACTTTTAATCCCAGCGTGCCCCAAAAAGTTAACCCTCTATAGTCCTCTATGCCCTCAAATTTTGTTCGTTCGTCAGAGAAAAGAGCTACGATTGATCAAAGTATTTTACTTCGATCGCAAAATTTTTAAAATAATAATTTCTATAGATGAGCTGTGGTATCGTTACACTAATGCGGTAACAAAAATTTAATAGTCCAGTGATAACTAAATGAAATAAATTGTTTTAAATATAAATACACCAGTATGTAACTCTGAAGTCACACGGTGCCATAGAGGGTTAACAGGGAACAGGGTAAAATTACAATTTCTATATATACAAAGAATACGTAAAAAAAAAAAAAAAATAGGTATCTTTCCATATATTAGTCGCGACGTACACCCGAGGCTGCATCTATTAACCCTTTCGCTAAGGGCGGGTTCTCCACCGCGATACTCTCGCTGAACGGAGCGTTGCCCGACGCCGATCGTCAGCGGGAGTACCACGGCGGAGAACCCGAGCTGCTTTGAATGTTTTCAGTTGTTTCGGAATAATGCAAAATAAAATACTATCAATGCATTTCTAGAGTGAGATACTTATGGAGAACGGCTAGTCGCCCGTAGTACCTCGGTGGCGTCTTATGGAGGGCTACTATAGTCGCCCGTAGTACCTCGGTGGCATCTTATGGAGGACGACTATAGTCGCCCGTAGTAGCGAAAGGGTTAACTCTTTGCACTGGCGAACTTTTATAAGTTTCAAAGGACTATCGTGAAAACTTAGTGTTCTTTTGGAAAGACAAACAGAAAATTACAAATGTTTACGATTTTTTATTTACTTAGTTAATTTATAGCCGTCATTTGCGGCAACATGTTAAACACACTTGTGAAACCAGAAAATCTCAACTGCTTCGAATCGACGGGTCTCGTAAATCTAGTGTTAAAGAACTATAAAAAAAAATGTATAATTTGCGCATAATCTTACCTTTTCTTAAGTTCGTTATCTTCGATATCTGAACCAATTAAACCTTTTTCTTCTTTCTCTGAGAAGAAGATCGGCGATGTTGGTGAATCATTGGAAAAGAACACGCGTTCGCAGGCGCAAAAGATAAGACAAGGACAAAAGAAACAGGGGAAGATGAACAGAGCGTTGAATGTTGCCAGTGGGGTTTGCAACACGAGATTGTTGACCGAATTATCGGGCAAGTTCGAGGAGCATTGTGAACATCGAGACCCGTGATCATCGGTGAATCCAGAAAATTCCAAGCGATTTCAATATCGTCTACGACAGAATGGATCGTTCCAGATCGAGCTTCGCTCGAGATCGCGAGGCTTTAAAGAGGAAAGGAGACTAATTTAAAGAATATTAAAATCTAGTATTTTTAATTAATAAATTTAACGCTTTTAAGATTTCACACCTCTTATAAAGGGAAGGTTGGCGATTACGAAGAAGAGGTTTGTGCTTTAGAAAAAAATTTCCGTATAACCTTGCTTTCACTTCAATTCATTTTAGACATACGAAAGAATCTTTCTCTTTTTAAAGAACTATATATGTAAAAAGGAAGAAAAAATTCCGAATAAGCTCACTTTTTCTTAAATTCGTTATTTCCAATACAACCAATTTTTCTCTTAAGTAGAAGAAACTTATATTCTACCAACACGAGTGAGAAAAGAGGTTCGTGTTGGGATTCATAAGACCTACCAGCTGCAAGCTCTTTTTTGACCTGTGATTTATTACACTTTCTGCTGACCAGCCCGAGAATTCCCGAGGACTGGTCAGTCTGTTTTAGCCGCCAGCACTCCCACGTCGAAGACCGGTACCATTTTAACATTATAGTTTTCCAATTGCAATAGTATTTTTACATTTCTCATTTTTACTCAACAAAATCTATTTCCTAGGATACGTGTATTTTTCCACCTGCGATTTTATTAAGAGTAAAACAGTTTCCACGGTAAACACTGTTTTACCATTTTAATAAATATTCCAACAAATATAAACATAATCGTTAAACCTTTTATGGAAACGCAACGTTCAAGCCACGCGAACGTCTTTACGAATTGCGTCAACAAGTGGTACGTGACATCGAAATGGCTGTATCTTTTTATGGATTAATTTTGTTTACGTTCTTGGTGGTAACGTGACCAAAGTAACGAGAACAAGAGAGAGAGAGAGGAAAAAAAAGAGCTCGTCAGAAAACGCTTACACGCGTTCTATCGTAATGAATGACCAATAGTTCCAGCATCACTTTATAAATAACCAGTGCAAGTTCACCAGAGATATCGAATTGGCTCCGATCTTCTATATCCTGTAATTATAAGCGACACGTACTTGTATACTTTATTTAAATGACTCTTTGTTTCCTTTTCGCCAACTTTATCAGTCGGTCAAGTTCACCCTGTTTATTTTTAAGCACCCTACATAATGTGATGCAACGATTGAACGTAAAGATCAATGGATATTGCTGGTGAGATTCGATACAGACATTTGTTTCTGTTTCACGACTGGCACGTAATCCTCGATTCTTTTATCTTTTTTATTACTGGTTTCATGAGTTTTGTTTGGTCTCCGTTATTTATATCGCGAGCATGTTCTGTTCACTTCAATGGTTTTGCAGTTGCAACATTAGACGAAACGAACGAAATCCGTAACAAACGAAAGACATCTTCAATTAGCGCATATCATACGCGACGATAAAACGTAATCGTCTCCATTTCCTCGGAGAAAAATATTTTCGTTCCATCGGTTAGAACAGCAGATAATAATATTTTTCAATGATAACAAAGGTTGGTTTCCTATCGGTATACAAATCATTTTCTGTGTACTTCGTTGCAGCTTCCATTTTCACTGTTTTTATGTTTACTTTTTATTTTTATTTATTTTTTTAATGTTCGTGTGGACACAAAAGTATCTGGCCACCTTAAGTATTAATAGAAAATATTAATATTTTTTATTAAGTATAAAATATTAAAAAATATTAAGTTACTTCCATAAAATATAATCTTTTTTTTCCTATACACTGTGATTTGTTTAAAAAGTGTTATATCGCATTATGTTATACAGGTTGTAAAATAAACTCTTAAACGTTTCTCAAAAACAGATTTTTATTTAATCCTTTGCTTGCAAATAATTGTACACAAAATTCACTTAGACCTAAGATGATCTGATTCAACTATTCTGTTTCATTCAACAATACTTGCACATTATTGTAAAATAAACTCTCAAATATTTATTAAGAACAGATTTTTATTTCACTTTTTATCTGCAAATAATAACACAAAAATAACACAAATAATTGCACAAAATTCACTTAAGACCTAAGATGACCTGATACAGCTATTCTGTTTCGTTCAACAATACTTGCACATTATTGTAAAATAAACTCTCAAATATTTATTAAGAACAGACTTTTATTTCACTTTTTATCTGCAAANTCGTTGCAGCTTCCATTTTCACTGTTTTTATGTTTACTTTTTATTTTTATTTATTTTTTTAATGTTCGTGTGGACACAAAAGTATCTGGCCACCTTAAGTATTAATAGAAAATATTAATATTTTTTATTAAGTATAAAATATTAAAAAATATTAAGTTACTTCCATAAAATATAATCTTTTTTTTCCTATACACTGTGATTTGTTTAAAAAGTGTTATATCGCATTATGTTATACAGGTTGTAAAATAAACTCTTAAACGTTTCTCAAAAACAGATTTTTATTTAATCCTTTGCTTGCAAATAATTGTACACAAAATTCACTTAGACCTAAGATGATCTGATTCAACTATTCTGTTTCATTCAACAATACTTGCACATTATTGTAAAATAAACTCTCAAATATTTATTAAGAACAGATTTTTATTTCACTTTTTATCTGCAAATAATAACACAAAAATAACACAAATAATTGCACAAAATTCACTTAAGACCTAAGATGACCTGATACAGCTATTCTGTTTCGTTCAACAATACTTGCACATTATTGTAAAATAAACTCTCAAATATTTATTAAGAACAGACTTTTATTTCACTTTTTATCTGCAAATAATAACACAAAAATAACACAAATAATTGCACAAAATTCACTTAAGACCTAAGATGACCTGATACAGCTATTCTGTTTCGTTCAACAATACTTGCACATTATTGTAAAATAAACTCTCAAATATTTATTAAGAACAGACTTTTATTTCACTTTTTATCTGCAAATAATAACACAAAAGTAACACAAATAATTGCACAAAATTCACTTAGACCTAAAATGGCCGGATACTTTTATGACCAACTGTTACAATCATGTGGTATTTACTTTTTATTAGATTATGTATTGCAACAGTTTCTCAACGTTATTATACCTAATAAATTTTAATCTATACGCAATAATAGTAACAACAAAAACAACAATCAATCCAGCATATCTCATTATCCATTTTCGCGAGCTTCATTTGGTGAACTTCATTTTCTCTGCACCTCTGCATCTTTCTAACCCTTTCGCTACTACTGGTGACTATAATCGTTATTTTCGTTCGGTTGGGCCACAGGCACAGATGACTCAATCTCTTTCTGCATCGTTACTGGAGCAGTTACGCGCCGGCGGCGATGTTGAAGGTTCGAGGACGCGTATAGTTTTTCGGCTGCAAGTGAGCGTCGACTTGGTAGATTGCTCAATAAGTTTCGCAGAGGTTAGCGAACCCTGGAACGGCGAAAAATAAAAATAGAAACAACCAATAAAAATTGCCTGGAGGATATCGTTTGACCTATCCGATTACAACATAAAATTTATTATTACTTGTTCATTTATTTATTTAGTTTCTTATTTATTAATTCAGTGAAAAGAATGAAAATTTCTTTGGCGTACGAACGTGGAACTTAGTTTGTCACTTTGTGCGATACTAACAATAAGTGTCTTTATAACATTAAACGATTTTGGTGAAAGAAACATGACGTAGCGATTCTTGGCTTAAAACGAAACACAAATCTCTTAAGTTTCATAACAGCGTATGACTTTTTAGCTTTCAAAATGTTGCAAATGAACGTGAAGCAATATGGACATACCAATAAACGTCGATAAACGTCCGAGCCTAAAATTCGTGTACAGTGTGAAGTAACAGTAAAGTAATGAAAGAAACATGATTAACAAATTTTACAGACACGAGAAGTTACAGCTGCTAAAAATAATGATATTTCAAGATATCAACGTTATAACAATGTTAATTATTTATTCCTAATTATTTTACAAGGTCCAATTGTTGTGCAAAATAATAGCTGAAAAACAGTCATTTTTGAAACACTCTGTTGATAAAAAAAAATTCTCTCAAATTATCTAGTTTTAAAAATGTTTTCTTCGTCAATTTTTTTTTCTTTTCCGTGCATGCGAGCCCCTGAACTTTGGCAACTGGCTTGGCACAACCTACAGCGACTTCAACGACTTTGATATTCGTATTTCCATATTACTAGATTGAATGACAAATATTTGTCTAATTTGCAATAAAAATTGATATTCGAAATAAAAGTAATTGTGTTGAGTGCACATAACCTATTTTTCTATTAAATTTATGTAATTCCCTGTCACGTGTATTTAATATTTAAATAAAAAAATTTCTAAACAATTCCATGTAATATTCAGAATATAAAATTTGCAATTAAAATTAAAAGCGTTGAGTGGATAATATTAAAAAATTGTTGAAGAATAAATACGATTGTATTACGTAGTAAATACTTATATTAAGCGACATAAACGTCCACAGTGTAACTCGTAACTATTCAGAGAGATCAAAATTATAATCTCCAAAATTAAACAATTGTCGAACTTGAAATATGCATTAATAACAGTTTCCACGATAAATTGCCGGTTCGTGTAACATTGAAGCTTGACCTTAAGCTGATTTGAATAGGGTAGACATCGAGCAGGCACGTAATCGTTGCAAGTATAACAAACAGCGTTACGTTAAGTGGTCATTGTTGAATCACGTAATTCAACGAGAGAAACCCCCATTAATTTTCAACGCCGATAACGTCTAATCGTACACTCCCGGTTCATCCGGGTCAATGCCAACATTTTCCATATTTTTGCACGCTTCTGTTTGGCCAGCATCCTTGAATAAATTTCGTAAATACGGATTCACGTAATTTCCGTACGTCGAGAACTCACTGCTGTAAAAAAGAAAAAAAATATTTAACGTCGATACTCAGTGTACAGTAATAAGTGTAACGATAAAATGGTTGGCATATTGAAGAAAGTTAAGTCCAAGAAACATAGGTTTAAAATACGTTTAAAATACTTTTAAATACATTTCACATAGAACTAATGTCTCATGTTTGTATTGGTGGAAAATAAAAAAGAGAAAACTAGTGTAACAAATAATAGAAAATGTTTATTAACACTCTGTGGCACCGTGTGATTTAAAAGTTACAAATTAATGTATTTGTATTAAAGAAAATTAATTTTATTTAATCATTACTGTACTATTAAGTTTGATTACTGTGTTACTGTAGTGATACCACGATTCATCTATAGCAATTATTATTTTAAGAATTTTCGAATCAAAGCGAAAAACTGTAATCAATCGTAATTTTTTCTTCGATAAGCAGACAAAATTCGGGCTATAGAGGGTTAATTGAGAAATATTTCATATTTTATTTAGCAATGCACAGTGTATCATTTTGTTTCTTACTTCTCTTTTGTTATTTAACCCTCTGTGGTATCGTGCGACTTAAAAGTTACAAACTGATGTATCTATATTTGAAAAAATTAATTTTCTTTAGTTATCACTGCACTATTAAATTTGATTACTGTATTACTGTAGCGATCGGTAATTATTAATTTTATATTTAGAATACGATTTCACCATTTTCGTGTGTTTTACGTACCCTAATTCGCGCATCAATCTATTGGCCCTCTTCCAATCTATTGGCCACTACACGTGGCCACTGGTTGCACAAACCTAAATAATAAATCATTTTATCGCTAAGATAGGATTCTGCAAAAAATTAGCAAAAAAAGAAAGCACGGAATATTCACCACGTGCGTTCGAAATCGACAAGGACACGGATACGAAGGTTTAAAAGTGTTAACCGAAATAACTAACCGAGGAAAGCATGCCGCCGTGATATTGCGGCGATTAAGAAAAATGTCCTTGGACGCTGCGTGCACGCCGATGGACGACCAGAATCCAAGTTCGATGACGAAATATCGATGACATTGCCAAGGAGCGGGGGCAGAAAAAAAAAAAAATGTTTAATCCGCTGCGATTACGGTTACGTCATAACGTAGCACATCCGTTTGCAATTAATCGATTTACGATATTCACGTGATAACCTCAGAAAGTCAACCGGAAGAGCTCCAGGATAACCTCGGCGAACATGCATCGGAGTTTGTTGTGGATTGATAAACGTACCTGAAACGGTCCATTGATAAACCCTGGTGATCCCTAATTAATATGTAACTTTCAATAACAAATAAGCTTCTATCGTACAACCTTCAACTTCGGTGCTCGTGTATAAAATTAAGCAGTTGATTCGTTAAATTTTTTTTCTCTTTTTTAATGGTATTGTCGTAATTTAAATAACTTAAATAATTATAGCAAGAATATTTGTATAAAATTCAGTAGTCTATTTGTTTAATTTTTTTTCCCTTTTTTTAACGGTATTGTAGTCATTTAAATAACTTAGATAATTACAGTAAAAATATTTGTANACTTAAATTATCTGTTCCTAAAATAATTTTATTTGCGAAGCGTATACCACGAATTGATGGNTAATATTTGTATAAAATTAAGTACTCTATTTGTTTAATTTTTTTTCTTTTTTTTTAATGGTATTGTCGTAATTTAAATAATTACAGTAAAAATATTTGTATAAAATTAAGTAGTCTATTTGTTTAATTATTTTTCTTTTTTATTAATGGTATTGTAATTTAAATAACTTAAATAATTATAGTAAGAATATTTGTTAATAATATAATCTATACTATTAAATAAAGAGAGAATCGATTTTTATGTTCACGGAAAATTCAAGAACTACTGAACCGATTTTCCTCAAATTTTAAAAAATCATTCCTGAATACTCTAGGACAAACATAGCATATTAATATTATAACGCACATCGCAGAAAAGATTTTTAAAAAGATTAAATCTTAAAAAGATTAAAAGTTGTTAATTATTTTAAAAAGAAATCATTCTGTTATTTAAAACTAAAAATTTAAGCTATGTTAACAATTAATTTGTTAGTAAAATTGAGTTAACTAGTTACCCTTTCCCAATTTTCCTACACTACAATCCAATCATCGAACTAAACTGTCCTTCAACTTGTTTATACCATTAAATCAGCAGCAACCGCACTAACGACCGCAACCAAGAAGAATCGGATCGAATCGCGGAACAACACAACCGTATCAACCAAAACAGCTATTATTGATTCATTTAACAGATGTTCGTTTCTATTCTCATACTATTTCGACACATCAGTATTTTCATAGAGAGACCTTCGATCTAAACGGAGATGCCACTCGGAGCTTAGGGTTCAGCTACATTGCACGGTATTTCCCCGCCATTTTTCGCGCGACGAGCTTTCATTTATCACTGAGACGTTTTAATAAATTTCCAACACGTTTCAAAGAAATACCTAATTTAACACATTGCTGACCGACAACTTTTCCGAAAATTTACCTCGTGTGCCCGGCTATTGTTTTGAAAGCGGATGCGAAACTAAAACAATATAAATAAACTTTAATAAATTTTATTTATCATTCGACTCTTAATATTTCTTTTTCGTATGATAAAAAGTATAACAATCACCTACGTGTAATACACCACAAGTTTTGCACATATATCGGGTTTCGCTCCGTTTTCCTTTCGAAGAACCTACTCTACACCCTTTAGTCGGATTTGTTTTTTTTACAAATTTTTTTTACAACTAAGAACGAAACTTGGCCGGTCTTATAAGCGAGACACAACTCGAGGTATGCAGACCAAATAATTACACTACAAGATTTCCAACAGTGCGCCGTGAAAACAATAAAGATGCGGAAAATAGCTTATCACGAGTTTACTCGTGACCGGTCAACAATGTGTTAATACAAATTATTATTTTTTTTTTTTTTTTTCTAATTTATTATTTATCGTCGATCAACCACTTGTGGGTTATTAACGACTCAGAGAGGAGGAGTTACAGTTTGTTGTATAATTTGGTTTCTTTGAGGTACTGTAGCAGGTTGTCCTTTAGGGATGGTTTTATATTGAGTCGTAGCCTGTTTGTGTCGTATATTTTGCAGTGACTGATGACATGTTCCATTGTAATATGGTCCTTGCATAGTTCGCACGTTGGAGGGTCTGCTTTGTTGAGGAGGTGTTGGTGAGTCAGTTTTGTATGTCCTATTATAACTCGTGATATCGTCACTTGATCCGATCTGGGTAGGGTATTCTTCTTCTGTTAAAAAAAATACTTGCGTATCGAAAGATACACGCGTGACGCCTTAACACTTCGCTGACCGGTGACGAGTTAACTCGTCTTTTCGAACCTAAACGATAAAATGGCTATTCAAACAAGATATCACACAATAAAAAAGCCTAATATCACAAATTACATTGATAATAAAAATCAGGTTTCCAAATTCTCCAAAATAAGTGCTTTCTTCAGCAATCGTGATAAAATTGATCACACATTAATTAAAATTTATTATAATTTGATAGATATTGAATAATTATATTAATTATTGCAGGTTAATATATAATTATTGAACATTAAATTTAATTGAACAAGATTTTAAATAAATATTGTAAATTTATACATAGTAATCATGTTAATTTAATTTTATTGTAACTATATTATTCATTTTTAATTTATTTTAAAATATAAATAATATAATTATCAATATAATAATTACTCCGCTGGCGCCGCCATGGCGACACGCACAATTTCCTTCCGAGATTATGTTTTCAATTAAATTATATATATTCGTCATTCCAAACACTTCCTTCATTTCAAAATGAAAGTAAATTAACCAAATAAATAAGAAATGGTAAACGTTTATAATTTTCTTTTCTTCTTTCCAAAAGAACGCTAAAGTTTTCACAATAGTCCTTTGAAACTTAAAAAAGTTTACGAGTGCAAAGGGTTAATACATCATTGGGAGTTTATTTGGAATAAACTTCCATATTCAATTACAAAATAATAGCCGGTGACACGACGTAGTTTCTGTGTAAAATTCCTTGTCAACGAAATGTTAGATTAACCTTTGATTAAATTCGCCAGAAATCTGATAACATTCTAGTGACGTAATTTGAGGAAATGCTAGTGGACGGATAGAAACCATGGTGGATTCGTAGAAGGAAATGTTAAAAGAGAAAGAAAGGAACTGAATGGAGGAAAGAAATGTTTAAGCGTTGGTGAATCGGTATGTGCGTCATGATACAGACACAAACTGGGTCAATAAGGAATAACGCCGTGCCGATGACCGTCCTTGTGTATCGAAGCTGGTCTTTTTGCTCGCTGACCGATGATCGATCGATCTTTCCTCTTTCCGATGCGGTTCTTAGGCGTCTCTCACACGATACGGTTATTTATGTTTAGGAATTGGTGAGAGTATCGTTCCAACTCTCTCCGAACAACAACTTTTTCAAGTTCTTTTTCATTGGTTATACTTTTCCATTGGTCAATGATCGATGGAAATATTTTCCGTGTTAAATGAGGTTATATATTGAAGATGCGTTATTGTGGACGAAGGCTCGTAGCATTTAATTTGCGTTTGTAGTTTAGTTGTGTTTCACATTAAGTTGGAATTGAAACTGTGTTTTATTTTATTCCTTGAAATCTTAAAATGTAAAATTTAATAAAAATGTGTTGATCTAGGTATGATACTGGTTGCGGAAATATGAAAATTTAGAGTTAGAGTCAGGTTACGCATACGATGTGATTCTGTGTGGAAAAATAAGAGGAAATTGTAAAATGAATTTTCGTTGCTTTATTTTGAAAATAAGCAATTCTGCTTGGATGGTTTTCCTTTTGAATCCAATATTGTTTATTAGTAGTATCACAGCTGCATAATCATTGTTTTGACGCATTGTTTGCCAATTTTGATAATGTTATCTGTGGTATCGCAATTAGACAACATCATTTGACCGCAGATTTCATTGACTCGGATGTTGTTATCCATTAGTGAGACCACAGAATCTTTGTTCTATTACGCTGTTTGCTAATTATTATGTTATTCATTAATACGCATTACTCCCTACTTTGAGATAGTATTACGTAAGTTTTTCTCGGAATGGTGTTTCTGTTAATTACTGAACCGATCTTGACTAAAATTTTACACCAAAACCATAAATATTTATTACACTCCATAAAATATTCCTCTGGTCGCATAGTTTTCAGATTAATAATTTTATTCCACTTCAAAATACACTGGTAAATTTTCTATTCTATAATTGTCGATTTTTCACCAGAAGATCTTCCATGGAAACTTTTACAGAGAGATCTAGTGAAAAATCTAAAATTATAAGACAGAAATTTCACTAGTGTAATTTTAAGCGGAATAAAATTATTAATCTGAAAGCTATGTGAAAGCTATACAATTAACCCTCCTATAACACGGTTAATTCCTTCCATGTCGCATCGAAGACGTGTTAAGCGCAATTGAATGCAAACCAGAGGTACGTGTTCCGTGTTATATCGAAACCGTGTTCTCAGAATCCCATATGAATGCGTGTACTCGAAAATTGGCGAGAGTTAAATATTTTTTAAACGTTCCTGTTATGTAAGATTTGATTTTTATGAAATCTATAAAAATATCGTGTCCTAGGAGGTCTGTCGCAATTTCAGTACCGTGTTTTCAGAGTTTCGTCTTATAAGTCCTGACTGTACCTCAATAAACGCGTATAATTTCAATAAAGTTTCTGTTCAATTTTATTCTTATTAATTTCCACTAGACCCTGACAGTAATTAAGTTTCAAAAATACTTTCATTCCAATTTCGAGTTTCCCATTCGTTTTATAGCGTCATTTTATAGTTTCATTATTTCTAATGTTATCTGTTTAGAACGTCACAGTATAATTTGAACAAAGTTTCTGTTCAATTTTATTCTTATCAATTTCCACTAGAACCTGACGGTAATTAAGTTTCAAAAATACTTTCATTCCATTTTCGAATTTCTCATTCGTTTTATAGCGTCATTTTATAGTTTCATTGATTCTAATGTTATCTGTTCAGAACGCCACAGTATAATTTCAACAAAGTTTCTGTTCAATTTTATTCTTATTAATTTCCACTAGAACCTGACAGTAATTAAGTTTCAAAAATACTTTCATTCCAATTTCGAGTTTCCCATTCGTTTTATAGCGTCATTTTATAGTTTCATTATTTCTAATGTTATCTGTTTAGAACGTCACAGTATAATTTGAACAAAGTTTCTGTTCAATTTTATTCTTATCAATTTCCACTAGAACCTGACGGTAATTAAGTTTCAAAAATACTTTCATTCCAATTTCGAATTTCTCATTCGTTTTATAGCGTCATTTTAGAGTTTCATTATTTATATAATTTCAACAAAGTTTCTGTTCAATTTTATTCTTATTAATTTCCACTAGAACCTGACAGTAATTAAGTTTCAAAAATACTTTCATTCCAATTTCGAATTTCTCATTCGTTTTATAGCGTCATTTTAGAGTTTCATTATTTATATAATTTCAATAAAGTTTCTGTTCAATTTTATTCTTATTAATTTCCACTAGAACCTGACAGTAATTAAGTTTCAAAAATACTTTCATTCCAATTTCGAATTTCTCATTCGTTTTTTAGCGTCATTTTAGAGTTTCATTATTTATATAATTTCAATAAAGTTTCTGTTCAATTTTATTCTTATTAATTTCCACTAGAATCCGACAGTAATTAAGTTTCAAAAATACTTTCATTCCAATTTCGAATTTCTCATTCGTTTTATAGCGTCATTTTATAGTTTCATTATTTCTAATGTTATCTGTTTAGAACGTCACAGTATAATTTGAACAAAGTTTCTGTTCAATTTTATTCTTATCAATTTCCACTAGAATCTAACAGTAATTAAGTTTCAAAAATACTTTCATTCCAATTTCGAATTTCTCATTCGTTTTATAGCGTCATTTTATAGTTTCATTGATTCTAATGTTATCTGTTCAGAACGCCACAGCCGCAGACCAATCATTTTGATGCATCTTATGCTGATTATTATTATCTAGTTGCAGAGTCGCAGTCTGTGAAAAGTCGTTTCAACGAGCCTTTCGCGTGATTCTGTCGCTCTTATCCGTTCGTGGCGCCACCAACGAACGACTGCAGCTTTGACGTATATTTTGATGACTCTGATGTCACTATCGCCACGTTCTAATGTTGTTGTTGGCGTACCACTGTCGGTGAACCATTGTTTGACGTATTTCGTTCTGATGTCACTGTACGCGATGTCGTAATCGAGGAAATATGACTTTTAAAAGAAAATTTTTTTACTCACACACTCACGTTATTGACCATCTATGGTTCGTTCAATTTAGCTATAAACTTAATTTTTTCAATGGTAATTTATATTAACCCTTTCACTACGGTGTTCTAAAGACCAAAAGCGTTATTAATATTTATTTCTATAGGTTAGGATCCACTTGTGTCCACAAATTATCAAAACTAACAAATATATGAAAACAAAGAGAAGAAGAATTAAATTAAATTAGAAAACAAGTTTAATCTAGATAAAAACTACGTACTAAAATAGATAACAACCGCACTATATATATTTTCACTGTAATATTTAAAAATCTTATTTATTTATAAGATTGATATATTGATCAAAGAATTTTTATCATACGAATAAAAATGTTTTTTTCTTAACAGATCCCAATTCCAGCCTTCAATTTTCTAACTACCGAAATACTCTTAAGTATGTTAATCGATCACAAGGTTTTCTAAATCGCAACCTTGAGATTGATCGCATCGGTATTCATTTTTTTGTTGCCTCCATAAATATTCATCAGCCAGTGATCACACTTTCGGAATAAAAGAAAAAAAAAAAAAAAAAAAGAATACGCTGCATTCGGCCAGCCTTGAACTGTACGATGACGCGTGCAACCTGGTCCTCAATTTTTTATGCGAGCTCTTTCGCAAATACCTTTTTGATTGATTCCTTGAGCGGCACCTGAGAACGTTCAATTCGTGGAACCGAGGAATGCAAGGCTGGTCCGCAAAAGAATAACGAGGAAACGTAAAAAATCATTCATCTACAATGGCTATTGCGCATCATAGTCACTAGCTAAAATAAATGGCTATACAAATATATAGCTGTGCAAAAAAATAGCGATACGAAGCAACGATTCTTCGAAACGAAGAATAAGCAAAGAGGAAAGCACGGAATAAACTTGAAACTTTGTTTTAGCGATACAAATTTGCCTAATGTCTTCAACTCTAATTTTCTTTTTTTTTTTGTATTTGGTATACATTCCAAGATGGCCGAAAAGGTTAATGTGGTATTCGACGCATATTAAAAACTATACCGTTGTTCGTAAAAGTATCCGATCAGTTTAAATATTATTTTTTTTAAATTGAATTCTTTTTGCCATATGTTAGATTTTAATTGAAAAGTATTGCATGATATTGTAAAATAAACTCCGAAATATTTGTCAACCACAGATTCTGATTTAGTTTATTCATTTACAAGTGAAGAAAATTCCAAGTTAAATTTAATACGGTACATTAAAGTATTAATAAGGGTTAAAACTTAAAATACCATAACTCCATTACTTCACTTCATTGCTACAAATATTTCAAAAAGATTAATTTTGAAAGAAACAGGAATACTTCTCATAATTTCTAAATGCATGAAACAAGCTAATAACAAAAAGAAATTCTCATTCACAAATCCAATAAAAAAAGGCAAAAAAAAAAACAGTAGTTATACACTTATTATCTATCTATAATTGCGTAATTACATTTTTATTAGAAGCGGCAAGGGTTAATAGCATCTCTGGAATCGCTGACTTGTTAAGACGCGCATTTCCAATGAATTAGCATTCTAAGGTCACGAGTTCGTTTGCTCCCCCGTTGGTATCTTCATCGATGACGGCTCAACCGCGTTCTTGGTATCGCGGCGAGTATTTTTTCGAATTCATTCTCGAGGAAAATATTCTACCTAATCGTGCACGCGAGACATGGCTGACATTTGACACGGCTGATCCTTGCAATGTTACGTCTGCAACACGTCACTGTGTGCCATGCGTGTGCGCCTTTATGCTTGCCGGATTCACTGTGTGTCAAATGTGCACGTGTTTTTCCTTTTTCGCCACGAAAAAGGAGCACTTTGGCGACGTGAAAGCCCGAAGGAGAGTCGAACATCCGTGTCACATTGCTGTGGAAAAAATTTGTTTTCCTTTAACTCTTTGCGGCACGGGATTTCAGATAATAAAATAGACCCGTGTTGCATGGAAATTTTATTGCGTTTTAAATGAAACAAAATTGATATATTTTTACTAATAAAGGGAATCGCATGATGTAAAAATATAAAAAAATAATAATAATGTGATTGAATTTTCCTTTAACTCTTTGCGGCACAGGATTTCAGATAATAAAATAGACCCGTGTTGCATGGAAATTTTATTGCGTTTTAATTGAAACAAAATTGATATTTTTTTACTAATAAAGGAATCGCATAATGTAAAAATATAAAAAAAAAATAATAATGTGATTGAATTTTCCTTTAACTCTTTGCGGCACAGGATTTCAGATAATAAAATAGACCGATGTTGCATGGAAATTTTATTGCGTTTTAAATTAAACAAAATTGATATATTTTTACTAATAAAGGGAATCGCATGATGTAAAAATATAAAAAAATAATAATAATGTGATTAAATTTTCCTTTAACTCTTTGCGGCACAGGATTTCAGATAATAAAATAGACCGATGTTGCATGGAAATTTTATTGCGTTTTAAATGATACAAAATTGATATATTTTTACTAATAAAGGAATCGCATAATGTAAAAATATAAAAAAAAAATAATAATGTGATTGAATTTGTTGTTATAGCGTGGGACTCGAATAATCCCACCGTGACACACGGGTTCGTGAATGGTACTTCTTAAAGCACATCCTTTTCCATAAGTTCAGGTGGGACTAAAAATGTCCCACCGTGCATTACTGTGCGTCAAAAATGTGGGACACTTTTAATCCCAGCGTGCCCCAAAGAGTTAACCGTTTCACAGTGCAATTACAATAACAAGGAAAACGTGAAGAATGTCTTACAACGAGAAGTTATTTTTTTTTTATTATTAACACATTTTATACGAGCTATTTTTGGAGATTAGATTGATTCTGGTATAATGTGAAAATAATTGTTCCTTCAATAATATCTTACCGCAAAAAGATATTTTATAAAATTCAATTTTATTTAGGTGCGCGAAACAGCAAGGAAAATCAAACATTTATTTACTGTTTTACGTGTGTACAGGTAGCCCTCCTACAACACGGCATCTTATAACAAGGTTTCGCTCTAACACGATAAAAAAATTGCAAAAACTTTTGTACAACAGTGTACTTCTATAGCCGCGGTGAGGCTTGCCGTCTTAAAGATACAGTTTTGCGGAAAGTATTTCTTTTTATCTCCGTGGCCTGAAAACAAAAGTGTCTCACGCTTATACATTTATATTTTTAATAAAAATGAAGTTATTTATGTAGAATTAAAAAAAAAATTTGTTTTTAATAAGTTTTCGGAACGTAACCCCCCTTTTTGTACTGGCTCTGGGTCTCATACAACACGGTTCCACACGACACGGCATTTTATAGGAACCAATCTACCGTGTTATAGGAGGGTTACCTGTACCCGTACAAATCTTTTTTTCTGCATTTTTGATAACAGATATTAGGTGTTAACCCTTTGCGCTTCACTGGTTCAGCCATTTTGTAATTTTCGTCAGAGCTGAAGTATTTAATTAAATTTTATACTTTGGTCGGTTCGCATTTCTTCTTACTTCAAAGCTGTTTCCTATTCAACTTTCATTTTCCAAAACACTCGATTCATTTTTGTTCTTCCGAACGTAAATACCTTTATTGTTATTCCACGCTCACTGTTCCGTCAATAACACTTTACATAACTTATTTGTCACACCGATGCTTCTAACTCTTACGCTCTTGCATCACGAATTTTTTGCCAAAAGCCACTCCTAGCAGAGGAAGAAGAAGAAGAAAAAAAAAAGGCGTAAAAAAGGCGTACTTGAAAACAATAAAATTGCAACGATCCCACGAGGCTCGCGGCCGAAGGTTACCGATATACCTAATCCGTTGAGTGAACGATCTCAAGGTCCCGCGAAAGGTAAAAGACACCAGATCGTGCGGATACGTTTCCACGAAGATGACGTGTTCCTTGATGGCGATGCACTCGCGGAAAATTTTCATCGATGAATCCTTTCCAACAATCACAGTAGCTTGCTTCGTATTTTTTACGAGAAAAAATATGACACCGTTATAGGTTATACTCTTAACTCTTGATTTTGAAAAATGTGCTAAATAAATCTCTGCTAATAAAAATCTATCGATTTAACCCTCTGTTGTCTGAATTTTGTCTGCTTATTGGAGAAAAAATTACGATTGATTACAGTTTTTCACTTTGATTTGAAAATGTTTTAATAATTACCGTAGATAGATCGTGGTGTCGCTATAGTAATATAGTAATTAAATTTAATAGCGCAGTGATAACTAAAGAAAATTAATTTTTTAAAATATAGATACATCGGTTTGTAACTTTTAAGTCATACGGTCCCATAGAGGGTTGAATAACAAAATAGAAATAAGAAACAAAATGATACACTGTGCATTGCTAAAGAAAATATTAAATATTTCTCAATTAACCCTCTGTAGCCCGAATTTTGTCTGCTTATTGGAGAAAAAATTAGGATTGATTACAGTTTTTCACTTTGATTTGAAAATGTTTTAATAATTACCGTAGATGCATCGTGGTGTCGCTATAGTAATATAGTAATTAAATTTAATAGCGCAGTGATAACTAAAGAAAATTAATTTTTTAAAATATAGATACATCGGTTTGTAACTTTTAAGTCATACGGTCCCATAGAGGGTTGAATAACAAAATAGAAATAAGAAACAAAATGATACACTGTGCATTGCTAAAGAAAATATTAAATATTTCTCAATTAACCCTCTGTAGCCCGAATTTTGTCTGCTTATTGGAGAAAAAATTAGGATTGATTACAGTTTTTCACTTTGATTTGAAAATGTTTTAATAATTACCGTAGATGCATCGTGGTGTCGCTATAGTAATATAGTAATTAAATTTAATAGAGCAGTGATAACTAAAGAAAATTAATTTTTTGAAATATAGAGTTAAAGTAAAAAAAAAAATCTGTGGTTCAATGTGCCCATCAAAATTACCCAATCGATGCCCGTAAATTTACTATTAATGAAATAACATGTTTTTTTATGTTTACATTGCAAAAAAAAAAGATAGGTTTTTTTTTCATTCCGAAATGTATCATCCCACCATTAACACTAGGTTTACGGGCATTGATTGGATCATTTTGATGGATACATTGAAACACAAATTTTTTGTAATATCATTAGCTCGGTTTACTTCAAATTAATAGATTTCTTTAAACAGAAATTTATTAATCAATTTTTCTATATAAATTTCATTTTGAGTTTATATTTTCCTCACGCATGATTGTTAAAGTTGAGCGCGACTAGTTGACGGGTTCCGTAAATCTAGTGTTAAGTGAAACAATATTCTATCCTTCTGCTTTAAAAATAATTTTGTCATTTAGAACAATTTATTTTTCAACCATTGTTAAAAACCATTTTTAACAATTGTTAAAGTGTTTGGATAAATAAAGTTCCTTTGTGTTTTGCGTTTTAATACCATGTGTATTTTTTATTCTTTTATTTTTCATTTTCAGTACAACGTTTGTGATTAAAAATACTTAGAAACGTCAGTGCATTCGTTCCATCGAAGAAGAAACACTTAAGTTTCGCGATTCCAGTTTTGCGCAACGGTTCCGAGCTTTGGTCGCCGGTTTATGTAACATGCCGTGTTTACACGTTACGACCGCGGGCCGTGTATATCGATGCGCTTCGTTTAGACAGATAGATGAAGTCGTATTTAATCGTATACTTCGTTTCCCATCCAGCTGCTTATGCGGCTATTTGCGAGCGATCATCGTGTCCTCGCTATCGAGCATCAATGAAAAATCTGCGCTATCGCGCCAGTCAACGTTTTTCCTGCTTCTATCCCTTATCGGCCGACCTGTTTCACAATTCACGTGTTACCGCGCAGTTCCCATGCGCTTCCCGGTTAATACGCATGCGCACACACTTCCGAGTTGAGGCGATGTCAACATTGAGTCGCGATAATGTCGGAAGGTTAGAGTTTAGAAGCTATGGGGGGGTAGTTCCATGTGAGATCAATGTTCTATAGTGGCTTTAACATTAGAAGACCGATGTTTATATGCATTTTGCATATTATTACGACGTATGCCACATTTTTTTTTTTTTTTTTATAGTGAAAAATAGGATAATCTCGATTCTTTTGGTAGGTTACTAAAATCACTACTAGGTAAAATTATTACTAGGTAAAATCACTACTAGGTAAAATCGCTACTAGGTAAAATCGCTACTAGGTAAAATCGCTACTAGGTAAAATCACTACTAGGTAAAATCAATGCTAGGTAAAATCACTGCTGTGATCTATTTATGGCGAGTAGGGGAACTCCCGAAAATCTAAATGCTTCCGGTTCTCTCTTTGGGAAAAGTAAAGAAAATTCTTAAGAATTTTGCGCGCAATTTTTGGGCAGTGGCAATTTCCAATTTTAATTGGCAAGTTCCAATTTTAATACAGTTAGTTATACAAGTACTGGGTTATGTTAAATATTAAATGAATATTGTGTAGGTTTAATTATAGGTTTGCAAGTAAAAAACTATCTTTGACGAAATATGCAAATACGTGTTTTTTACGGAAAGCATATTTTCACTCGTGTGAAAATTAACTACTGGATACTTTCTAGATAAAATTAACTAATTTTATAAACTTTTATATTTTATTTTTTCATTATTTAAAAAACACGTCTGCAAATTCGCAGCAGTATATAATTTTTTCTTCGAACGAATTTCTAAGAGAGAAACAATTTTTTCTTTTTACTATCTTATTATTGTCACTTGTGAGAATTTATTACATTTAAAAAATGTATTTTCTTCAGACACGAAGTGGAAAGGCTTCGCTGCGAGGAGAAATGGTCACGAAAGTCTTGGACCACCTTAGGTTCTAAGCAAATTTTATGCATGATTATAAATTTTTTTTTACAAAATGCGGTACGGTTGTTATCATCGCGAAAATTGAGGACAGAAGAACTCCTTGACGCCTCGACTGTTTGCGGTGCAACGTTAACCGGTTCCAGTGGGTTTGTTATAAAGCGCGGACAATTATTAAATGCCAAAGCGAGCAGGGGCGGATCCAAAGCAGGGGGCGATCGCCCCATTACAATACATACACTGTCTTAATAAAATTAATTCCTTATTCGTTTCATACTAGATTTTAAAAATATTTAAAAATATTAGATTCCTCTACTATATTTTTTTAGTAAAATCAATTATTTAATACCCAAGTATCGTAATTGTTTTGCTTTTTTACAATACATAAACAATTAATGTGAAATTAATTATTCAAGTTACTATGGAGTAAAAATTTTGATAAATAATGTGCAAAAAATAGTTGAAAATAATAGTTTTACACATTTCGCCTCAAGCAAGGCTACTGGATGCATCCCTGAAAACGAGCGGCACGTGTTCCCGAGATTCCGCGATCCTCGAATGTGTATTGATCACTATTTATGCGAATAATCGTGTCCGTTGATGGTAAACATACTAATAAGTAGATTGCGGATGTTTATGCAGATGTAATAGGTCGACATATGCAAATATATATTTTTAAGGGAGATTAGATCCTGTGAGGATTAACTACCAGCTATTTTTCAGATGAAGCTTAGAAATTTTGTAAATACCAATTTGTTTTCGGAATTTAAACAAATAGATTCCCGGATTTGCAACATTGTGTGATTTATTTTAAGTAAATTTCTGAAAGAGAAACTTTTTATTTTTATTTTCTTGTTGTTAGCATAAAATATTCATAAAATAAACTCTCATAATAAAATATTTTCTTTGAGAATTCTTAGAAACATATTTTCTTCAAGAATTATTAAAAAAATATTTTCCTCGAGAATTAATAAAAAAATATTATCTTCAGGAATTAATAAAAAAATATTTTCTTCAAGAATTAATAAAAAAAATATATTTTCCTCGAGAATTATTAAAAAAATATTTTCTTCAAGAACGGAGACAGAAATCAGAAAAGTATTCAGTTACCTTAGGTATTAACACTTTAAGCGTTACGTCAATTTTGGTCAACTTTCCGTTAGGTTGTGTGTTACGATACGAATTCAAAAAGATTTAGTCGAAAAATAGCGAAGAATTTAAGACAAAAAATTGTAAAAGCCTGCAAAAGAAAGTCGTATCTTTGTTTAACATATTCTAATAAAACCCATAGCATCTCTTTGAGGAGCGTATTAAAAGATAATAATAGAAGAAAATACGAAGAAAAGTTCAAAGACCTTCCTTTGAATTCCAGTGTACGATGCGTCCGTGAAAATTCCAGCGGGCATAATCACGGGCAATTACCAGCAACTAGGCAATTACGACGAGTGTCTGAAAGTGAAAAGCGGACACGGATTCACCGGAAAGGCTTGCAGTGCGATGGTGAATTTCGAAATCGCTAAGGACGACGGTAAACAGCGCCGGCCTGATATAGGTGATCTGCTTCTCAACGTAGCTATCGCCTCGGTGAGTAAATTTCAGATTATAATTTAACCCTTTATAGCTCGAATTTTGTCTGCTTATTGGAGAAAATATTAGGATTGATTTTAGTTTTTTAGTTTGATTTGAAAATGTTTTAACTAATAATTACCGTAGATGGATCGTGGTGTCGCTACGGTAATACAGAAATCAAATTTAATAGTCCAGTGATAACTAAATAAAATTAATTTTTTAAAATATAGATACATCAGTTTGTAACTTTTAAGTCACACGGTCCCATAGAGGGCTAAGAACAGAGATCGCGAACTGGCGGCCCACGAGTCACACGCGGCTTCTTCGCTTATGTAGATTTTCCACCTCGAAATCATTTAAATTAATAAAATAGAATTAATTTTAGTTATCTCAGGTTAGAGAATTTTAAATTTTTAGGTGGAGCCTGAGGAGCCCTATGAAATTTTGATACGAAATGGGAATTAAAAACATTTTTTAAAAGATTAAAGCTGAACTAAAAAAGAATTAATTTTAGTTAGGTTACAAGATCGAAAATTAGCAAATACAGAATACATGTAATATTTCAATACTTTGCGTTTGACGGAGTGTCAAAGACGTGAATAACTATTGCTAATATGCGTGAAGATTGAAGAAATGGTAAGCCAAGGGGTTAAGAACAGAATGACGCCTTCCAAAGGAAGGATACAGATATATTATTTTTAAATCAGTCATTTAAATTAATAAAATAGAATTAATTTTAGTTATCTGAGGTTAGAGAGTTTTTAATTTTGAGGTGGAGTCTGAGGAGCCCTATGAAATTTTGATACGAAATGGGAATTAAAAACATTTTTTAAAACTTTTAAAAGATTAAAGCTGAACTAAAAAAGAATTAATTTTAGTTAGGCTTATTTTAGTTATCTGAGATTGGAGAATTTTTAATTTTGGGGCGGAGACAATTAAAAAAATTTTTTTAATCTTTTAAAAGATAAAAACTGAACTAAAAAAGAATTAATTTTAGTTAGGCTTACTTTAGTTATCTGAGATTAGAGAATTTTTCATTTTGAGGCGGAGACAATTAACAAAATTTTTTTTAACTTTTAAAAGATTAAAGCTGAACTAAAAAAAAATAATTTTAATTATCTGAGATTAGAGAATTTTCAATTTTGGGTGGAGACAATTAAAACAATTTTTTTAAACTTTTAAAAGATTAAAACTAAACTAAAAAAAAATAATTTTAATTATCTGAGATTAGAGAATTTTCAATTTTGGGTGGAGACAATTAAAACAATTTTTTTAAACTGTCAAAAGATTAAAACTGAACTAAAAAACAATTAATTTTAGTTAGGCTTATTCTAGTTATCTGAGATTAGAGAATTTTTAACTTTGTCCCTTAATTGGTGAGGTGGAACCTGAAAAGTCCTCTGAAATTTTAATATAAAACGATTTGAAAAAATTCAGTGTTCCTCAGAGTCCACCTCATCAATTAAGAAATAAAAATTCAAAATTCTCTAATCTCAGAAAACTAAAATAAACCAAAATAAAATGAATTCTTTTTTATTAATCTTAATTCCATGCCGCAGAGAATTCCTGACCGAGAAGTGACCTAGTTAACAGGTTACAGAAGTAAAAATGGTAAACAATGATAATAAAAGAGGTTATATTTAAAAACGATTGTCTTAGTTCAAAGTTTGAGCGAAGATATACGTTTAAAATACAAACTTAATTTTTT
Source organism: Ctenoplectra terminalis (assembly GCA_019453375.1). Taxonomy (NCBI): domain Eukaryota; kingdom Metazoa; phylum Arthropoda; class Insecta; order Hymenoptera; family Apidae; genus Ctenoplectra; species Ctenoplectra terminalis. The sequence goes on from SMSQ01026118.1 coordinate 41,386, forward strand.
TTTTTCCAGAAACAAAAAGACAAGAGTTTATTCGATCGTAACTTTACCCACCAATATTTACAAAGAACGTTTTATCGTCACTGCGTTAATTAGTATACGCTTACATAACCTTTATCGTTTATCTGTTCTTACTCTTCCTTATCTGCGTAACGAAGAGAAGCGCTATTAATGCAGAATGCACTAATTGAAATGTCTCGCTGCTTGAAAAATGTCTGTTTCGATTGCCACGGGTATCCTGGTCGTAAAGATATAATTTATGATTTTTAATCATTTCGCTTTTACAAAAATATTTTCTCTTGTATATTACATAAAATCAACGTATATTGCAAATATTAGATAGAGACGTCTGATTGACACAATTACCGGCTCAAGTACGTTTTAACGGACACAAAATTATGAACTCTTTAAATTGCCAATTAATAATTTTCAATTTAATAATTTTAGGAATCCAGCTCTTTAAATTGTCAATTAATAATTTTAGGAATCCAGCTCTTTAAATTGTCAATTAATAATTTTCAATTTAATAATTTTAGGAATCCAGCTCTTTAAATTGTCAATTAATAATTTTCAATTTAATAATTTTAGGAATCCAGCTCTTTAAATCACCAATTAATAATTTTCAATTTAATAATTTTAGGAATCCAGCTCTTTAAATTGTCAATTAATAATTTTCAATTTAATAATTTTAGGAATCCAGCTCTTTAAATTGTCAATTAATAATTTTCAATTTAATAATTTTAGGAATCCAGCTCTTTAAATTGTCAATTAATAATTTTCAATTTAATAATTTTAGGAATCGAAAATTATGCATTTAGATCTGAATTCATGTAATACAAAAAACTATATAAAATGTACAGAATAATTTTCCAAGTCCTGCTTTTTTTTTTACTATATTCAAAAAAAATATAAATTTGCATGGAAATCAGCAGTTTATCAGAATCAGAAATAGAACACTTTTTAAAACTGCAAATTGTAATTGTTAAAACACCGCTTTATATAACTTACATTAACCCTTTTAGTGCGATGCATTTTACGGAGTACACGCGAAGAATGCCACGGGCCGATTTGAAAGAAAAAAAGAAAAAAAACAAAATTATAATAAGTAAAAGAAATTAGTACTTTGTAAATAATCTCTGTTCTCTTCGATTCAGGGATATACAAAATGGAAATCAGGTCGTACAGTAAATTACGAGTGGATGTGGTGCGTTCCATCGAGCTGCAACCACACGGAAATCCAGGAGGCGCTCGAGCTCGGCCTCGACCCTCTGAAGGTGGAGGATCGCGTGGACTTGGTGGTGAACGTATCGTGCCGGACCACAGAAACAGATCGGTCTGTGTTCGACGTAACCGACTGGATCTACATGTAGGTAGAAACTGTTGGTCTTATCGTATTCCAACAGCCGCGGTTTTCGCAATAATACAAGACTTCTGTGGACACGAGCGGATCCAAAAGTCTTATTTAGAAACGAAGCGGGGAGGAAAATATGTAAAAGTATTCGCGTATATCTTTGAACTTTTTTCTGCACAACTTGAAGTTTGTTAATAATTGATTTATAAATATTTTTATACAATGATTGTTTAAATAATCAAGTTTACAATAGTTTTATAAAAGACATTCATAGAATTATCATTAGATTGAGCAGTTCACATTAGAATTATAAAAAATGGAACAGTGAGAGTATGTGTGATTGAATAATTTATTTTGTTAAAAAATATGTATATAAATAATATCGGAATTTAATATTTGTAAACTTTTTGAAAGTATGTTACAAAATACATAAACTATTGTGAAACAAATAACTATTGTGAACTTGAAACTAATTTTTAAAAAATTAATTTATTATGTATTTTGTATCATACTTTCAAAAAGTTTAAAAATATTAAATTCCGATACTATTTACATATATTTTTTTTAACAGAATGAATTATTCAATCACAAATACTATCATTGTTCCATTTTTTATAATTCCAATGTGAACCGTTGAATCTAATCATAATTCTATCAATTTCTTTTATAAAACTAATGTAAACTTTATTATTTAAACAATTATTAGATACAAATATTTACAAATCAATTATTAACAAATTTCAAGTTGTCCAGAAAAAAGTTCAAAGACATACTATAAAAAGTAAAAAATCACGATACGCGTGATCAAATAACTTATTTTATTAAAAGGAGTGTATAAAAAGCATTAAAATTTAATATTTTTAAACTTTCTGAAAGTATAATATAAAATATCTAATAAATTAATTTTTTTTTAATTGCACATTTCTCAGCGTGCAATCGCCTCAATTGCGCCCTTTACAAGATCCGCTTCTGTCCGTGGATGTCGCTTGCCCGCGGTTTCGAGGGTAACACTGAAACGCGTGCATCGTATAGTAAATTAATTAATCCTCTAAAATTAATTTTTATTTTTTTTCTTATTTTTATTATAATTACCAGTTCATTACTGTAAAATTAATGTAACCGTTTTTTATTTTATCACACTCCGTAACACGTATGTTAATATAGGTCGTATCAAATTTCAGATCAATCCTTGCGATATTCGCGGTGATCATAATTGCCAGCACGAGTTACGACATCGCTAAACAAGGCCATTCGAGTACGTTGAACCGAGAAGGTGAGTTGTTGGTTCTGTTACGTAAATGAAAATTGGCTGGAAATCCATCGTCCGATCGCCTTATCTCGTTTCCACTGCGATTTCAGAAGAACGAAGTCAGGAAAAGATCGAATCGCGATATCACATTGCGTATGTTTGATAATGATTCCTGGTCGCGCGATAAGGATCAGTGTTAAGGACACTTTGTTTGTCTTGCATAAGCGGTTTATCGACACTCGTACCGATCAACAACTTCTGAAGATAGGATTTTCGATATTATTTCAATTTTATGATTTTCAATACCGATTTTAAGTTTTTAGTAAAAAATTGTTATTTTTTTTTTTTTTAATTATTAAATTTTAGATTTCTCTTTGTTGCTTTTAGTGGACAATTTAAAATTCTTTTTTTATGGTTTTAGGTGGAAAATTTTAGATACTGTTTTTATAGATTTTAGTAGAAAATTTTAGATTCCTTTTTTATAATTTTTAGTAGAAAATTTGAGACTCCTTTTTTATAATTTTTAGTAGAAAATTTTAGACTCTTTTTTTATAATTTTTAGTAGAAAATTTTCTTTTACACTTTTTTGGAGAAATTTATGGTTGTATTTTACCATTGCTTACGACGAAAAAAAGTGAAGAATTTTTTTTTCGTTCTACTATATAATATATTTACATTGTAATTTGCATTATTAGAATTAATACGATTATAATTAACACAAGTGTTACGTGTGTTCAGACAAGAAACACGTCCTGTTGACTTCGTTCTCCGTCTACACGAACGGAAAAAACTTGTTACGAACCGACAGAAATCATGGTTCCATCCGATGCCTCGATGGACTGCGTTATATCAGCATTTGTTGGATCATATACGGTCACACTCACTACACCGAGGTGGTTGGTGTTAAAATGAACCTGAACGAGATTCCACAGGTAAGAAGATTCGAAAATTTCCTCTGCTGCGTTCATTCTAAATTATTATTTATACTACATAATTAATTCATCAGAATCAGGCCTTACACATTCAACTATAAAAATTCTGATTTACTTGCAACAAATATGCCAAATATATCCGAGTATAATAAAATCTCCAATGCAAAAAAAATTCTAATATATTAAAATTACATAAATATAATACTTTCTCAATCATAATAAAAAATAAAAAAATATCCTCCAGGTTCTTCAACAAAAAGGACATCGATACTTAACCCTGCTACGGTCTTCCAATTCTGTTCGACCAAATGGCTCTTTCGTTTCACCAAAACAAAACTTTTAATTTTGAGACAAACGTCTTTAACCCTTTACCTCAAATGACCTTGTAATTTCATGGTGAAATAAATAATGACGAGTTCCACGCGACAATCGAATTACTTTGTATTACACTCAAATTGCATAAATTTCTTTATTTTGCAATAAGAAAATTTCATTTATTTTCAAACACTTCTTACAGCAACACGTGAGAAAAAATTAAATCGGATCCAGATGAAAAATAACTTAACTTAAATCGTACGTCGAGGAATTAATATTAAACTGAAACAAGAAAATTCCCATATTAACAACANACCTTGTAATTTCATGGTGAAATAAATAATGACGAGTTCCACGCGACAATCGAATTACTTTGTATTACACTCAAATTGCATAAATTTCTTTATTTTGCAATAAGAAAATTTCATTTATTTTCAAACACTTCTTACAGCAACACGTGAGAAAAAATTAAATCGGATCCAGATGAAAAATAACTTAACTTAAATCGTACGTCGAGGAATTAATATTAAACTGAAACAAGAAAATTCCCATATTAACAACAGCGTTTATATATTTTCTTAAAGTGAAAAATTCTTAGCGAAAGAAAACAGAATTGGGCAAAAAAGGCTGGAAGACCGTAGCAAGGTTAAAGAATCAAGTTCACAAAATTACAAGCCTACTCTGCCGCTCTTAAAATTTCATCAACACCTTTCACTTTTCAAGATGCACTCCAATTGGGCCAACATGCTAGTGCTGAACGCAAACATCATCACTGACACGTTCTTCCTCATAAGCGGTGTCCTAATGGCATACACAGCCTTAATCAAGAACGAAAAGTATCCACGAGGTCGCTTCGACGTGACTGGCCTCTACCTCCATCGTTATTTGAGGCTAACTCCGGCGTACGCCATGATGATCGGTTTTTACGCAACCTTGTTCTATAAAATTGGTACGGGCCCACACTGGGACCAATGGGTCGGCGCCAATAGGGACTATTGTCGGGAAAACTGGTGGGCCAACCTGCTCTACGTGAATAATCACGTCCACTTACCTAGAATTGTAAGCATAATCTAATAATAATGCAATCACGCGGCGTTCATTGTTTGATGGAACGATTAGCAGCTGTTTGTGAAAGAAATTTTGGTAGCTGACGTGTTTTAAAGGATCTGGTAAAAGAATTTTTATTTTTATAAATTGCAATAAAACTAAGTTTCAAGTTTACTTTTTCTTTTAATTCAAGTTTCATGCTTTTCATTATTTATCTTGTACGTGAAATAATTTTCTATTTAACTTTCTTTTGCTATATTCTTAAAAATATGAATTTAGATAAAAATTCATAATATGATATATTAAACAGCATAGAAATAAAGAAATACAACTATAATTAATGTAACACGGAATGTAGTTTCTCAGTTAATAGCTACATTTGAGCAAATAATTAAATATTAACGTTTAACCGTCCAGTAGCACATTAATGTGTTCTTTTTCTACTATCAGTAACTGGCCGGTGACACATTAATCTATTTTTTTATATTCATATAAATAAAAACAATATAAACTTAAACTGAAAGGTCAAGAAACTTAATTGTTCCTTTCTTGTAAATAAATATAATGAAATGTTCATTCACCCAAGTTAGACAAGGAAGTAATAGAAAGTTATACATTTAAAACGATAATAAATACGCGTTTCTAAAATACACATAATTTTGCACATTAATCTATTTTTGTACATTCATATAAATAAAAACAATATAAACCTAAACTGAAAGGTCAAGCAACTTAATTGTTCCTTTCTTGTAAATAAATATAATGAAATGTTCATTCACCCAAGTTAGACAAGGAAGTAATAGAAAGTTATACATTTAAAACGATAATAAATACGCGTTTCTAAAATACACATAATTCTGCACATTAATCTATTTTTGTACATTCATATAAATAAAAACAATATAAACCTAAACTGAAAGGTCAAGCAACTTAATTGTTCCTTTCTTCTAAATAAATATAATGAAATGTTCATTCACCCAAGTTAAACAAGGAAATAATAGAAAGTTATACATTTAAAACGATAATAAATACGCGCTTCTAAAATACACATAATTTTGCACATTAATCTATTTTCGTACATTCATATAAATAAAAACAATATAAACCTAAACTGAAAGGTCAAGCAACTTAATTGTTCCTTTCTTGTAAATAAATATAATAAAATGTTCATTCACCCAAGTTAGACAAGGAAATAATAGAAAGTTATACATTTAAAACGATAACAAATACGCGCTTCTAAAATACACATAATTTTGCCGGCCGTACAAATTTTACTCTCAAAGAACCGGACGGTTAGATGTTAATACAGATTGCTTAGTTTTAACAGTTGCGAATACGCATCTGATAATAATTTAAGTTTAGCGCAAATAAAAGGATGCATTAAACAATGAACAGCTTTCTAAGTAAACACATCATTACGTTCAAAATACCGACGGCTCGAACGACGAGTTAACTCGTCTTTCACAGTTAACGCATTTGCATCGTAGCTCTAAATACGCTACAAACTTCAAAAATCCGTGATGATCAATTGACAGTCGACGCTCGTGGATTATTCCGCACTCGGTGATAAGTGACAGTCATCGTGTGCGGATTATTCCGCGTGCGGGTGCAAATAGGTTAACAGGTTAAAGGAAAAGACCATTTCGCACAGAACCGTTGCCACATGTTTATGTTAATGTGAACGAATCTAACCGAACCTCGCGTAGTCGTGCATTTTATTACAATGTTAACGCTACAATAATTGACCAATAAGAGTCCAACACACATTCCCAACATAAGCCTAAATTTTTTTTTAATTTCACAATTCGTTTTTCCTACTTGTATCTCTTATTTTCATCTCTTTATTTTTTATGATAAAAAAAAAGAAAAANGATAACTAGACAAAATTAATTTTTTAAAAGATAGATACATCAGTTTCTAACTTTTAAGNTTCGCACAGAACCGTTGCCACATGTTTATGTTAATGTGAACGAATCTAACCGAACCTCGCGTAGTCGTGCATTTTATTACAATGTTAACGCTACAATAATTGACCAATAAGAGTCCAACACACATTCCCAACATAAGCCTAAATTTTTTTTTAATTTCACAATTCGTTTTTCCTACTTGTATCTCTTATTTTCATCTCTTTATTTTTTATGATAAAAAAAAAGAAAAAAAAAAAAAAGAATCTGAAATGATGCACGCGGGAAACCGAAAAATTTTTTACGACAGCATGTTCAATAACTGTTTGTTTCTTACTTCTGTTTTTAGTGCATGTCTCAGTCTTGGTATCTGGCAACCGATATGCAACTCGTCTGGCTGTCACCGATTTTCTTGTACCCTATGCTCAAGTTGACACGAGAAATCTTCCTCTGGCTCGTTTTCGCGTTAGGCATAATCGTCTCCGTTCTAATACCGTTCCTAATAACATTCAATCTCAAGCTCAATGGAACTATGCTCTATTACAAGGAGTGAGTGTAGAAATTTACCTCTTTTACTTTCTTTTCCTTTTAACACTAGAACTACCAAAGTGGTCAAAATGGCCTATTCATAATTTTTTATAGAAATTTTATAAATTGATCGTGGCATCCCAGAGCCAATTTTCCGGGATTTTCTGTTAAAAATGGAGACAAAGCTTTGTTTACCTTGCATCGCGTATTTTCTTATATACCTTTCATTACGATTTTTTCGGCTTTGATCGCCGGTAGTTCTAGTGTTAACAGGGGCGGATCCAGAAGCCTTGCTTGTGGATGGGCGAGGGCGAAATATGCAAAAGTATATTTAACAACGTGTACATATTTTTTCTCTGTCACTCTCGCTGCCCTCCTTGATAAACGCGGCCGCAAACTCGTGGTATTAGAGGGTGTGTTAAATGGAATACACTTAGCTCTTTACAGGATAAAAAAACTTGCGGAAATTCTTGTGCAACAGGTCAATTATTTACGCGATGCCATAACTTTTCTTTCACACGCTTAAAACATTGTATTGCACACAATCTTCACTCTATACATCTTTATAATTTTCATGTACATTTAGCTCTTTTAGAATACGGTTTCACGCAACACGGTATTTTGTAGGAATCTATCTATGGTGTTGTAGGAGGGTCAGGTGTACTTTCATGGAAAACCATGCAAGCTCGCAAGAGACTCTCCTGTGCTAGCAACCACGCATCCTCGCGGTCCTCACTGTGGGCAACGTTTCGTCGGTAGTCACGGGACTTATCTCTGGATTTAGACCCAAACGGTTAAGTGGGTCACTTTCTTAGGAACGGTTTATTCTTCTGATAATGTTTAACCTTTTTACTGCTTATAATGAGTTAACTCGTCGTCACAGAAGTACTCTTAAGCGCGTATGACGAGTTAACTCGTCGTCAAAAAAATGCTCTTCAGCGCGTAAGATGAGATAAGTTGTCATCAGATTTTGAAAATAGATTTGCAATTTGTAACGATACGGATTTATTGTGGGCATGACGAGTTAACTCGTCGGAACAAAAGTGCTCTTCAACGCGTAAGACGAGATAAGTCGTCATAAAGCTTTGAAAATGACGCACGTGGATTTGCAATTTGTATCGTTACGCATTTATTCTGAACATGACGAGTTAACTCGTCGTAACAAAAATGCTCTTCAACACATAAAACGAGATAAGTCGTCATAAAGCTTTGAAAATGACGCACGTGGATTTGCAATTTGTATCGTTACGCATTTATTCTGAACATGACGAGTTAACTCGTCGTAACAAAAATGCTCTTCAACACATAAAACGAGATAAGTCGTCATAAAGCTTTGAAAATGACGCACGTGGATTTGCAATTTGTATCGTTACGCATTTATTCTGAACATGACGAGTTAACTCGTCGTAACAAAAATGCTCTTCAACACATAAAACGAGATAAGTCGTCATAAAGCTTTGAAAATGACGCACGTGGATTTGCAATTTGTATCGTTACGCATTTATTCTGAACATGACGAGTTAACTCGTCGTAACAAAAATGCTCTTCAACACATAAAACGAGATAAGTCGTCATAAAGCTTTGAAAATGACGCACGTGGATTTGCAATTTGTATCGTTACGCATTTATTCTGAACATGACGAGTTAACTCGTCGTAACAAAAATGCTCTTCAACACATAAAACGAGATAAGTCGTCATAAAGCTTTGAAAATGACGCACGTGGATTTGCAATTTGTATCGTTACGCATTTATTCTGAACATGACGAGTTAACTCGTCGTAACAAAAATGCTCTTCAACACATAAAACGAGATAAGTCGTCATAAAGCTTTGAAAATGACGCACGTGGATTTGCAATTTGTATCGTTACGCATTTATTCTGAACATGACGAGTTAACTCGTCGTAACAAAAATGCTCTTCAACACATAAAACGAGATAAGTCGTCATAAAGCTTTGAAAATGACGCACGTGGATTTGCAATTTGTATCGTTACGCATTTATTCTGAACATGACGAGTTAACTCGTCGTAACAAAAATGCTCTTCAACACATAAAACGAGATAAGTCGTCATAAAGCTTTGAAAATGACGCACGTGGATTTGCAATTTGTATCGTTACGCATTTATTCTGAACATGACGAGTTAACTCGTCGTAACAAAAATGCTCTTCAACACATAAAACGAGATAAGTCGTCATAAAGCTTTGAAAATGACGCACGTGGATTTGCAATTTGTATCGTTACGCATTTATTCTGAACATGACGAGTTAACTCGTCGTAACAAAAATGCTCTTCAACACATAAAACGAGATAAGTCGTCATAAAGCTTTGAAAATGACGCACGTGGATTTGCAATTTGTATCGTTACGCATTTATTCTGAACATGACGAGTTAACTCGTCGTAACAAAAATGCTCTTCAACACATAAAACGAGATAAGTCGTCATAAAGCTTTGAAAATGACGCACGTGGATTTGCAATTTGTATCGTTACGCATTTATTCTGAACATGACGAGTTAACTCGTCGTAACAAAAATGCTCTTCAACACATAAAACGAGATAAGTCGTCATAAAGCTTTGAAAATGACGCACGTGGATTTGCAATTTGTATCGTTACGCATTTATTCTGAACATGACGAGTTAACTCGTCGTAACAAAAATGCTCTTCAACACATAAAACGAGATAAGTCGTCATAAAGCTTTGAAAATGACGCACGTGGATTTGCAATTTGTATCGTTACGCATTTATTCTGAACATGACGAGTTAACTCGTCACAATAGATATCTCCCAACGTGCTCAGAATGCGCTCTTGATAGGTTAGGTCCGCAGTTAAAAGGTTAAATGATGAAAGAGAGAATTGTTGCAAGCCTACCTAACTTTTACATACGCCAACTGCTCGCAGTAATTTACCCTTTTTACCGTCGGCTGTAATAGACGCAAGCCTCGGTACAGTAGAACGAGCGACATGGTTCCTAAAACTCGATACACATTCAATTGTTCCTCTTGCTACCACGTCGTGCTGTCTGACTTGTTTCGCACGTGACTACTTTTTATTTCGAGATTTCCTGCTACCTTCTTTCTTTCGACGCTTCGCATTGGTACAGGTTATGGTGGGAACTTTACAGCAGAGTGCGTCACAAGCTCGTGTATTATACAGTGAACCCTCCTATAACACGGAACACCCTTGGTTTGCGTTTGTTCTAAATTTCGTTTAACACGGTTTCGATACAATTTCGATACAACACGGATCGCGTTCCCCTGATTTTTATTAGTTCATGGTTTAATTGTACTTTACTGATTTAGGGTTTTCCTAAACCCAAGTATTCACCGCCTAAATATATTACTAAATTTTTGAATTAATTTTTTTAACGAAAAAAGTATTTCTTAAAAAGCGTGCTATTTTATAAAGATTAAATTCACAGTAGATTCTTTCACATCACTAAAACCTAATAAGTAATAACTAATAATAAATTATTTGTATAAATTATCAGCGTGGAAAATAAAAAATTAAGATTAAGCAAATAGATTATATTTGTATTTATTTTAATATTCGCGTCCTTTTTGTTCTTAGCAACACGGACGTGGCCGACGTTTACATACAAATTTACACCAAGGTTTACAGCAGATATGGGACCTACATCATCGGTCTAGTTCTCGGATACTTTTTATACAAAAACCGGTCAAGGAGTATAAAAATTCCTCGTGTAAGTATGTTTACACAAGTTATTATTCGGTCTGTGGTATATTTTGATGAATTACTTTCATGAAATTTCTATTAAATTTTTTATTAAACTTTTTAATTTTAATTTCTAATTTTTTAATTTTTATTAAACTCGAAAGTTTACCTTGAAATAAAATTTTATTAAAAATTGCTCTAATAGGGTCATTTACAATATAACATTTCTATTAATATACAATTATGTAGCATAAAATCAATTATATCGATTAATTAGTACAAAAATTCTCGATATTTGTTTGAAGTTACGATTCCTCTATTTATTTAATCCGTTTGACTGCTACGCGTCGCAAAAGCGCTGCGTTTATTTGTCTCGAAAACTGCGACGCAGCGCTTTTGCGCTGCGAGTTTTTCTTTTTCGTGTAAGAGTCAGTGATCTTCCTCTAATCAAAATGATCCTTTACGTGCTGATCATAAGAGAAGAAACTTTAAGTGATCTTTTTATAAATTTTAATTTTCAAAGAAAAAAACAATTCAATGTTTATTTTTTCTTATTCACAATCACAATTAATATTGTTTCTTTATAATACAACATCAAGTCAAAATATGTCCCGCAGTTTTGATGCGTTCTTGCAAGAATTGCTTAGCAATCGAACGGTTAAACAGAAGATTTATAATATTATAAATAAATTTATTTATTTAACATTCTTATTTAATCGAACACCCATTTGGTACATTATTCTTCGATTTACTTTTACAATCGGCGTTCGCGATATTTTACTAAAAACATACATCGTTCCACGATGTTCGAAATAAATTTCATTTTCTTCGGTTTAGAATTGAAAAAAGAAGAGCATTCTGCCGAAGCAAAGAAAAAGTGATCGCTAGATACGAAACGTGTACTTATCAGAGTAGCAGAAGTTGCTTAGACGATTTTTATCGATTTATCACCGATTGTCTGATCGAATCGATCATTTTCTGCAGGCGTACGTGATTTTCGGTTGGCTGGTAGCAGCAGTTTCCGCTTTCTTCATGTTCGTCTATCCTCGATGGATGTATTTCGATGACCATCCTTACGATAGACTGGAAGCGAGCTTGTACGCTGGTTTCCACAGACAGCTCTTTGCTCTTTCTGTTTCTTGGATCATCTTCTGCTGTGTTCATGGCTATGGTGGTAAGATTTATATTTTTATAAGTTCACGGTAGATGCCGCCACATACTTGGTTCTGTAGGATTTTTTTTATAATTTAAATATAACTACAGTACTTTCTTTTATTACCTTGTTTCACGATGTTATCACATCAAGGTTCCACAAAATATTTCTAAATAATAAATTAGCTTATATTACTATTATTACTATTGTATTACTTGTATTAATACTATTTCTAAATTAGCTTACGAAAAGAGTAACGCTAATGAAAATAAAATCATTAAATACGTGGAAGAATTATAAAACTATATGTTCAATTATAAAACTATAGATTAAATAATATGAATAAGAAAAATCTTAATATATGTCGATAAAGAAAATCTCTGTATCAATCGATAAAACAGAAAACAATAAAATTAAACGATTTGAAATTGGCGCTTAAAATATTTGATATCCGCTACGCTTCAATTCGAAAAGAAGAAACGCATCGGTTTTTTTCGATTGAAATTTTTTTATCGATTAAGAT
>SMSQ01026118.1:67279-83454 GCA_019453375.1 Ctenoplectra terminalis
AAAGGGTTAACGTTAAAACCATCCAATAAAATCACCATACGCTCGGTCAATTAATTAAACGAAACTTTCAGCTCCGCAGTTTCTTCAGCAACCTCTGCTTCACCATACTTTTTTCCGCACTTTGGACGCTGTGCTTCGAAATGCCCTTCATGACGCTCGACCGGGTCCTCCTGTCCCGCCATAATTGCCAATCCAGCCTCTCCTCGAAATCGAACCAGGGAAAAATATTCGGTTCCACCGACTCGAGGAAAGAGATCTATCGGTCCACCGAAGAATCCTCCGCTACAGTCTCACATAGCTGCGAAGACACGTTTAACAGAAGGTTCAGCATGGACAGCGAGTACGACGCGACGAAAGAATACCAGCAAGGAATTTATCATTCTTCTTCCACGCAGGATTTAAAATCGGACGAAAGGGACGACAAGTGTCCTTTTATTTTCGTGATCGGTTCCGACGCCGGCGATTCGTGGACGAACGCGAAGAACATTCATCAGAACAGCGGATTCCACGAGGAGTCGGATGAATCGTTGAAATCCACAGTGGCAAAGAGAACGGATCGCGGTTACGAATCGATCATGAGCGAGGATTCGATGAGAAAAGAAGGATCTAGGGAATTGGATCACGCGAGCGGTAGTTGATCGGTGATTCCCTGTTGAGACGTTGAACTAGCTTGCGGGTCGAGCGTTCGTTTTTACGAAGACAGCAGAGAGATTAGGAAACGGCAGAGAAGAATGTTCGCCTTGCTCGAGTGCTGAGACGAGTATTTTCTTTATTTTGTTGTTCTTATTGTTGTTACTCTTGTTGTTCGAGGGATAAAGGGTTTAGTCGTGTATGGGATACGGTTGAGTTTGTGGTATGAATAGTGTTTTATCTTTGTTACCTAAAATTTCAAACGGGGGAGAAATAATTTTTTTCTAAATTGAAAGTGTAGAACTTAAAAAAATTATTCAAGTTATCAAATCTAGTCATCCGTGAAAATAATATTAACGTTGTATGGGAATATGCTAATTATTATCCGAGTTGGATAATTCTTGAAATTAAGTTTCTTAGAAAAAATTCTAAGTTACGCCCCTTTTTTTTTTTTTTTTAATTATTATCGTACACGGAATTACTTTTTCTACAATTGTACTGCAAATTCGACTCGATTCTGTATTTATAGATTCAGTTCGAAGCGCGTTTGACGAGCCGATGTTGATCCATCAGCGTGGAAATAATTTAATCCGAACGCGTAGTCGTTAGATAAGAAATAAAGGTACAAATCAGCTGTGAGAAATCGTCGAAGATTATTAAGTATAGTTAAGAGGTGTTTTCTTGGTGATCGATTTAGCGAAGGGGAAAAAATAGAACCGGTGAAATGAGAAAAAAAGGTCTTTCATTGTAGTTTATAATTTAGATCGACAACGGGCAATATAAATAATTATAAATCGCCATTGTAATTGGCGATTTTTTGGATTTCAAATTTCATAATCTTTTTTTAAATCTTTAAAGCGTCGAATTTGAAACTTATTAATTAAAATTAGGAATCCAAAAACTTAACCACGGATATATGTAAATATAAAGTATCACATCTTACAGACAAGATTTTAAAGTTGTTTAAGAAATTTATAAGTCTAACAAAATTAATAAATATTGTAAATATACAACTTCAATAAGTGTTACATAACTTAATAGTTGGCTAGTTATACTAATAATAGCATTGATAATTTCGTACAATAACAAACGATAATCTTTTATATGGTTGTTGTTAATTCAGGATGCAAGGTTAATTTTAACAAACTCAATTAACCTCTCATTCGATATTTATAATATATTGTTATTTAAATTAACTACTATATACATTGTTCTTTTTTCAATTTTACGAATTAATTTAGTCGATAAGTCACTCTGGTAAAATACGAAGTACAGTATTATGTCTAACATTAAATCTTCTAATTATAGATTGCATAGAAGTTGAAGCCAGAAATTTATGAATTAAATAAGTTCGTCGAATCGTTCTTGTCAACATATTTCTTCCGCTGTATGCAATATCTCTGTGTATCGGGTATACGATAATTATAAAACTGCTGTTATTTTTTAGCAACTTTCTTGTTATCTTGTTGTGTATAAACATAAATATTTTATTACGTATTCGTGCTAACAAAAAGTTTTCTTTTTACCTTGGACATTGATGTATCTTGTTTAAGAAAAAAGAAATTATTTAACAGATAATGATTAAGCAATTGTTCTTTATTTTTCCTTTACAATATTCCATTAGTATCTAAATTGATTCAAGTCATGTTCAGTTATTGGACACGCCATGAAATCATTGGAACCTTCTGGTACATCGTTATAAATTTATTTTCAGAGACAGTTCTCTTGCGACGCAGATAGTCTGACACTATCGTATACGCAACGATATATCTTTGTCGGAATTTTTTGCAAGTATTGCTAACAAAGGTATATCATTGTTCTGCGCTAAAAGGGTTAAATCACAGTTACCACTAAGTACCAAAATGTTGGACGAAACGGTATTTAACCCCTTGCCTTATTATTTTTTCATTAGCTATACATATTAACAATAGCTATTCTAATACGCAATTTATATTTGTTAATTCTCAGTTTTATAGATTTATTTTATTTTTTATTTACGGTTTTATCTAGGTTGTGTAGGTTTTATTAAGGGTTAATCACAGTTATTATAAATTACAGTTAAAGATAAAATTAAACTTTGTCGCAAATATAATGCACCTTTGTAGTGTTCGGACAATAATTTGTGCCACGAGTGTGACTCGTGGTTGTAAGGCAAGGGGTTAAACTAATAGATACATATTTGTGCCTTTGACGGGTTGCGGGTTTGTTTTGTTTTGATCTTGGACATCACTACTCGTTTCTGTTGCGAATAATTTAGTCCACGGATCAGAACTCGCGGTTTGCTACACTTTCAAAGTTCTGGTAAAGAAACAATGCTAAATTTCTCATTGAATAATCTTTTTCCACGTATATCTTCCGCCGTTTTTTTAATAGTATTTCTATTAAGGACTGTTTTATTTCTGTAATTTTTTATACTTTATACTTGAGATTTATTTTATTTTTTATTTTATTTATTTATTTTTTTTTATACTTTAGATTTATTTTGTTAATAAAGAGATCATTTGAGTTCATCATTCTCAGTGTTTGTATCATAAGTTTCTTATATACGGCCCGCACAACATTTTTAAATTTATAGCTGGCCCGTTGTAAAAAAAGATTGTTCATCTTTGATTTAGTCAATTGCTATAGGACTATGAATTAATAATTGATTTACAGTAGCTATAAGAGTATTATTTAATAATTTATTAACTAATAATTAATTCTCAGTTACTATAGAACTATTAATTAATAATTATTTCACAGTTGCTACAGGACTATTAAATAATAATTCAGATACATTATATTATACGATAAAGAGCAATTATACCATAGAAATAAAACCGAGATTATTTTTGTTTAACAAAAATATCCAACAATAATTGTGAAAAAACTCCAAGCACCAAGAGCTTCCTCTCCCCTGCTAAGCATCAATAGTTTGGCAGATCTCTTGAAGGATGCCCAAAATCTTCGAAAAAGAGGATCCACATGCGTGCCAGATATCAAGTCAAGCCGTGTTTCCTTCGTACCCGGGAAACTCTACGGTCGATTACGAAAACAGGATGGATCCCGGAGGTATTGTGACCTCGTCGGTCACAGATGCAGTCTCGTGAGCGTAGCATTGTGTGCCCCATGCTTCGGGTTACATTTTATTGCGTTGGTTGTCCCATTCGGAGGCGCGTGACACACGTTAAGTCCTTTGAAGGAGACGGTTTCTTTCGTTTCTTCGGTTTCCTCGCCTCGTCGAGGGAGGTCGGCGCCAGTTTCATCGCTGGATCCCTGTCATGTTGTCGATATCGCAAAAAGGACAGTTCTGGGACGCACGAATCGGTGTCCAAGAAATTGGAGAACGTTTAGGGAGAAGCAAGTCAGTCTGTGAATCCGACTTCGTCCTTGAAACCTGAAACACCGAACGGAAGTTAGGTTAATTCATGGAGGACAATTGAAGACTTTTGGTGCAAAAATGGGACGAGTTCTGTTTTTGCCAAAATTGTACTTTTTAGAGTTTTGTATATTTTTTTATATTGCCGACTTTATTTTTTGCAAATTTTAAAATCTGGACTTGACCGGTTTTTGCACCAGTTTTCAATATCTTTTTGTTTTATTTTAATAGGAATGCGGTTTTTGATTAAGATAAATTGGAGAGTGAGGGATCACTTTAAATTTAATTGACAACTAAACTGTAACAATATTTACAATATTAACAATATTTATAATACCACAATATTATAATATTGACGATATTTATAATATTACAATATTACAATATTTACGATATTTATAATAATACTCCTTTGCACTCCACTGGCGCATATAATTTTCCTCAAAGGTTAATTAAATTAAATTTAAATTGTGTTATTTTTTTATTTCAAAACAAAGCAAATTAACCAAATGAATAAAAATTCTTAACTCCTTATAATTATTTTTCTCTTTCTAAAATAACACTAACTTTTCGCTAAAACTATCAAAGCGGTCAAAATGACCGGGTTGCAATTTCTCATAAAAATTCTATAAATTTACAACGATTCAGTTTGGCGCATTTTTCGTGATTCTCTGTGAAAGATATAAGTAAAGATTTATTCTGCTTACTTTATGTATTTTTTAGAATACCTATCATTTTTATTTCTTTGGTACAAATAGGTCTACTTTAACACTAGAACTACCAACGATTGAAGCAGAGTTATTTGTACCAAAGAAATAAAAATGATAGGTATTTCGAAAAATACCAATAAAAAGAGTAACAATTCTTTATGCATATGTTTTACAAAAAATTGCGGGAAATCCTCAAAAATTAATTATTCTAAATTTCTAAAATTTCTATAAGAAATTATGAACAAGTAATTTTGACTCGTTCGATAGTTCTAGTGTTAATCGTCGGTAGGTTTGGTGTTAAAATAAGAAGAAAAGGGGTCAACGTAATTTCTAGTTAGTGGAACGTTAACCTCAGCTCGTGTCACTGTTTACTTAGGCTGGTGTTTCTACCTCGACCGACCTTTTCCACACGAATACGTTTCTTTCTCGAACGCGATGCAAGGAAAGCAACGAGTAAGCCGAGGAGAGAATGGACTGATTGTTTTGTCCGTGGAAGAAATCGATACGGCACGATCTAGGGACCAACCTTCTCGAGAAATTGATTTTCTTCAAACTCTTCCCTGTATTTTGTTTTGTGAGTTTACTTTAAAGCGGTCACATTGGCATTAGAGTCACGAAACATTGGCAAAACGGTGGTGGATATGTGGGAATTTGATGACATCATTAACAGAGGGCGATGGCTGTTTCAATGGTTGCAAAGTGCAGTTGCAACACGTGCTTAAAACGCCCTTGGGACGATCTCCCTTCCGTGGGAAAACGGACCCCGTATTTTCACGAACACTTCGGTCAAGTATTTAAAAAAGGGATCCGCGTGCTTTCCAAACGATTAACAACTTAGGCGGCCAATCGTGGATCCCTGGTGACTCCTATGGCTCGAAGGGAAAGTCCTCCAGTTGAAGAATCTTTTTTTCTTTCCTTCTTTGGGTTTTATAAGTGGCGTAGCTTTGTAGATCTTCCATTTTTTTTTCTATTTTCTGAAAGGATATACAATGTCTTAAGTAGCACAGAAAGAAATCTAATTTTATTGGAGATTCTTTTATAATTATTTTTTTTTTGCTAATGAAATTTGTTACATTTAACTTATACTCTATGGTTATTTATAGTTTAATTATGGAAACGTTTGTTAATCTGCTAACTGGGAAATTATTTGCCTTTTAATATTAAAACTATCGATGATTAAGGTATACCTGTTTGTACCAAAGGAACCACAATGATAGTAATCCAAGAGAAACAATTCTTTAATCATATATTGTTTTGAAAATCTCGACAAATACTTGAAAAATGCACCGTTAAAAATTTATAGAATTTCTGTGAGAAATTATGAATCGGTCATTTGACTTTAGTAATTTTAGTCTTAACTCTTTGCATTCCCATATCAAGCTGGACTCGATATTCCGATTTGCTACGCTTCTTTCAGTTTTAACATACGAAACATATTCTCTTATATTGAAATTAAATTTAATACGAATTTATCAATACAGATATGTTACCGATTACAAAAATATGATAATCAAGGCAAATTCAGTTAGCTTCTGAAAATATTTTATTAAATACAATGAAGTTAATATACGAGAAAAAAAAAAATTGCATTTGTATCTATTTTATCGGTTATTTTAGAAATTGTATATGTAGTAATCACTCGACAAAAACTGTCGTGTGAACAACTATTATCTACTTACAACTTGCAAATTTCACGCCTTATAAAAGTTCCTATAGCACTAGTATTCATAAGAAAAAATTAGATATTTATAAGAAAATTTAGTATTTAGGTATTTATAAGAAAATTTAGTATTTGGGTATTTATAAGAAAATTTAGTATTTAGGTATTTATAAGAAAATTTAATATTTAGGTATTTATAAGAAAATTTAATATTTAGGTATTTATAAGAAAATATTTAGGTATTTATAAGAAAATTTAATATTTAGGTATTTATAAGAAAATATTTAGGTATTTATAAGAAAATTTAATATTTAGGTATTTATAAGAAAATATTTAGGTATTTATAAGAAAAATTAGAACACATAAAGAACGGTAGCTTCCAACCTCTACCAATATTTATTAGTAACTTCTTAGCCGCCGGATTCGACGGTCCGTATTCCAAAAATTAATGCGTTAAGTCCATCGCCAATAATCTAATGACCTCGTCCAATCATCGATAGAGCCATCACCGTCAAAAGTATCAATTCCAATCGCCAGCATCACCACCATTCGGAAAGGAACTCATTTAGTTATTGCGGAGGAGTAGATGGCAGGTCGTGATTGCGTAAATTGGGGTTAGGTCGTCGGAATCGGTGGCATGGCGGACGCCCCGCAGCGAGGTACACAGAGAGTGGATTTCAGTGCCGGATCGTCGCCGACGTGTGGTCGACATCTGCGAGCCCACCGTTTTTCCGCAATGGACACACGCAACGTCCCTTCTATTCTTCTCGTGAATGTTATTTATGCGTTTTGGGAATGGTACCTCCACGTAGAGCGTTCGTCTGTTTTTTTTCCACGCGTTATTAGCATGCACAATGAAGTGGCGGGAAAAGAAAGGAATTTTGAAAAGCGTCGTAGACGCGTTTATTGGAAACCTTCGGGAAGCGACGTGGAAAGCGAGGTTTCGATGGTTTTCCAGTGATATGGAAACAGATGTCTGGAGAATCTTATTTCGGGGGTCGTATGATGTATTTTATCGACGCTGGAATTATTGGCGATCAAAATTTACTTATCTGTGCAGCTATTGTGTCACCGAATTATTCGATCGTCTCGGGTATTACCCGTTAAGCGCTACGTTGATTTTAACACATCTTAGAGCGGAAAAGGACTAAAATCGTTTTGTGTATATTGTTAATAGCGCTGGGGACGACAAAACTCGTTTTCTACGAATTATCGGTAAGTTTTTTGGACAAAGTGATTATTTTACAATAACTTGAGCTTTTTTATAGTAAATTCCTAAAAATGGACCATGATAGAATAGAATGTGATGACGAAGAATTGTTTAAATTTTCGATTTTTGAGAAGGTATCTTTATTTTTATAAAGCGAACAAAGAAATTAATTTTTAAGAAGAAACTGAAAGTTTTATTAAAAAATAACCCATAGTTCAAAAGTTATAGCTATTTTACGCACAAGTAATTTTGCGCGCGAATTGCAAAAAATCGGCCGCTATGTGGTGAGAGTTTGACGAGAGAACACCCGCTTAAGACGTGTTCATCGACTTTCCATTGGACTATGTGTGCTACGGTACGAATTCAAAGACATTTGGTCGAAAAATAGGGAAGAATTTAAGAAGAAAATTGTAAAGGCCTGCAAAGAAAAGTCGTATCTTTGTTTAATACGTTCAACCCGGACCCTATTCTCATACTCCTACTGATTGCTCGGACTTTCAATTTGACGAGGAACTTAATACACCGCCACCAACTGGCCGGCACGATGCTTTCTCTGAATCATTTGTTACTGTTTCTCTAATTTTTTTTTTTTTTGCTTTTTTCTTTAAGATAGGATTCAAATAATTTAGATACGTACAATACTCGTTAAAATAAGCGGTGAAAAATTTAACATCAACGTTAAGCTTAACCCTTTGCACTGGAAAGACACATTTTTGCGATACTTGTCCCGAGGAACAGAGAATGGATTTTGACGAGTGCTTTCTAAAATATTGCACGAACCAAAGTTATTAAGCTTAAGATTCAATATTAAGTCTTGTATAATGTAAAGATATACGAAAAGTTGAAATAAAATAATTATATTATATGCGATTCGGGACACTGCATTAATCCAAGTGGTGAGCGAGAGTCACCCCTCGAGCGCAAAGGGTTAAATTTTCTTCTCCGTGTCAAAAGGCCAAACCTCGAGGCCAAGAGTCGAGCGCGTTTAGGCGCGCGCAGTAGTCAAAGGGTTAAAATAGTTTTTATAATATATAATAATAACCTTTATAATAGCCCTTCAAATATTTGTTATTTCGATTCTTCTGTTGAAACAAGTACCGTTTAATCGCTATACTTTAATCGGTAGTTCTAGTGTTAAGTAGTTGGACAACGTTCTGCATCCACCTCTAACACGTTGGTTGTAACAAATATATTGGGTCAGCTCTGACCCGGTATTCGCCGTTCGAGGGTTAATCCAAGTGGTGACAGAGCTGCCGCGAGTGCAAAGGGTTAGTAGTACCACGCATGTGCTCCAGCGACGAGGGTAGGAGCCAAAGAACCGCCCCATGCCGCCTAACCGCAGGCGTGTCCATTGCACAGGTCCAGGGCGCCCCTATGGAGTAAGATTATGTTTATACACGGATACGTTCCGCGTAATAGGAAATTGCGTTATGTGAGACGTTAGAAATACGTGAGAAAGCAAGTGTATACGCTTACCCTACGGTTTAAAAAAAGTAGTGGTTTGTAAAAAAAATAATACATATACATACACATTAATATGTGCTAACATGGGTAATGTATATTTTTTTTACAAACCACTACTTTTTTTAAACCGTAGGGTAAGCGTATACACTTGCTTTCCTAAACAAAAAATTAGGAACTATGTGAAAATGTTAAATTTATCTTACGCGTGATACGGGACCTGTTTATCGCGCTGTACGAGTACCAGTCGCAATTTTTTCATCGCGTTATACGGCAGTCTACTGTATTGGATTTGTATTCGGAAGAAATAGAATTCTGACGAACTCGGTACGTGAAAATAATTAAATATGTATACAAAATAACGTATAAATCTAGTAAACGTATAAGTGACTTTCTATTAGGAAAAACCGCGTAATTCGAAAAAAAGAGGAAGGAAAATATGCATAATTTCAGTTATTTAACGAAATTGATTTAGTTCAACGTATCATACTGTTTTCTTTTGAGAGAATTGAAACAAAGCAACGACCCGTTTCGCAAGACATCTTTAGACGTCGAACGGTTCGCGGAAGGTGAAAGAAGAGGGAATAAGAAGGAGGACAAATCGGTGGTTCGAGTGTGAAATACGAAGAGGCGCGTATAAGAAAGCTCAAGTGGTTGCACATGAGGAACGAGGCTTTTCGGCTACCTACGTCAGCGATTATTCTCTCTTGTTTCTCTCTGGTGCACGAAAACCGGAGAAAACTCGTAAATCTTCCAGAGTATCTACAATAAGAGGCTGGCGCCACAGAAATTTCAAAGTTAACCTTTCCTTTTACCACTGTACCACATCTTAAACCACGTGAGAAACTTCTTCGTTGCTCCAACTTTTCTAATAGTTTTCCGAAACACTTCTCATCTATTATTCTGTCGTTTCTGTGCAGAATGATTGACGAAAAAAAAAAAAAGATCTGGATTGTAACACTAAAATTTAGTGCCTTGTTGCGGTTAATTGAAATATACAGTAACCTTCTGTATAATGTAAGTTTTTACGATGCTCTGGAGACTTCTTTTTTTATAGAACGTAATTTTCGCACAACACACTATATAATGAAACGAGGAAATTTTTCGTTCAGTTTAGTCGAACGTAGACTATTTTATTATTTTAATAGACAAAACGTAGAAAATAAAAATTGAACGTGGCAATGGTCATCCTCAACATATTTATATTTGTTAAAATAAAACAGTTAGGCGATAAAACCTCTCCATCGAAAAAGATTTGGATGTCGCCTTCACTCTCACGGTACATCTAAAAAAAATCCGAAGGACATTAACCGGCATACCTGAAAAAGTAATGCGCCTTTTAGATTATAAGAAACGATGGTGGCTAACTGTTCACTCGGTACGAAGTAAGATTCGGTTTAGGAAGAACATAGGACCTGGTTTAACTCTTTGAAGCATAGTAGGGTTTTAAGCGTCCCACCTTATCAATACCTAAATATGCATACAACAATATTTTCTATACCATCTTGAAAATTAAAAATTATCCATAGCACAGTGGTTTACATTAACTCGCGTATTTAACCCTTTGCACCCGGCTGGCGCCGCTATGGCGACACGCATAATTTTCTTCAGAGATTATGTTTCTAATTAGATTCTATATTTTCATCAATTCAAACGCTTCCGTTATCTTAAAATAAAACTAAATTAACCAAATGAATAAGAAATCGTAAACACTTATAATTCTCTTTTTTTCTCTCCGAAAGAACACTAAGTTTTCGCAATAATCCTTTGAAACTTAAAAAAGTCTTCGAGTGCAAAGGGTTAATACAGTTAGGGACTATTTATGTCCCGCTATGAATATTTAGGTATTAAAAAGGTGGGACACTTTTAATCCCACCAAGCTTCAAAGAGTTAACTCGTGTATCCGAAAATATATTTTTAACATCTTTTCTCAAATAGGACTACCTTTTTTACATATCCCTCAATAATATTATTCGTGTTACTTTATATGAGAATTTTCCTCGTACAACATCATTTCACACAGCACGTAACGTATTGTATCAACCGTGTCTCACAGAAGCCTACTGTACGATCAATTTCGAACGGTGTGGAGTGTACTGTTCGTTAACACGTTAAACGCCACGCTGATTTTGATCGACTTTCCGTTAGGCTGTGTGCTGTGATACTAATTCGAAAACATTTGGTCGTAAAATAATTAAGAATTTAAGAAGAGAATTGTAAAAGTTTGCAAAGGAAAGCGGTATCTTCGTTTAATGTGATTTAATAGAACCTATTAATGAATTACAAGGCATTATTTTTTGAAATCGATTCTATCAGTCTTTGGAAATCAGCGACGCCTAAACGAAAATTTTAGCGTCGGTCCACACGGACCGGCGTGACGCTTAACGTGTTCACTCTTTGCGGCACAGGACTTGAGATAATAAAATAGACCCGTGTTGCATAGAAATTTGATTGCGTTTTAAATGAAACAAAATTGGTATATTTTTACCAATAAAGGAATCAGATGATGTAAAAACATAAAAAAATAATAATAATTTAATTGAGTTTGTTGTTACAGGGTTGGACTCGAATAGTCTCATCGTGCCACATGGGTTCGTGAATTGTACTTATTAACACGTTAAACGCCACGCCGATTTTGGTCGACTTTCCTTTAGCCTGTGTGCTGTGATAATAATTCAAAAACATTTGATTCCAAAATAGTTAAGAATTTAAGAAGTAAATTGTAGAGGCCTGCAAAGGAAAGTCGCATCTTTGTTTAATGCGATTTAATAGAACTCGTTGACGAATTATAAGGTATTATTTTTTTTAGATCGATACTGTCAGTTTTCGGCAATCAACGACGCCTAAACGAAAATTTCAACGTGTAAACGTGTAAACGTGCCGTTTAACGTGTTAAAGCACATCTTTTTCCATAAGTCGAGGTGGGACTAAAAATGTGCCACCGTGCATTACGGAAGAGAGTTAATAAACCCCAAAGAGTTAATAAATTGACTGAAATGTGTGCTGTGCGTGAAAAGCAATTGTGACCTAAAAGCTTGGAAAAGCTGCCAAAGTCTTCAACACTTTTTTTTATAATATTTAGCATAGACAGCAAAGGATTCGATAATGGACCGGTGGTAAAAGATTTTGGTAAAAAGTTCGCCAAGCATTTAGTCGGTGGAAAAAAATACGTATCGAGTTTCGTGTAAGAGATCCTACCGATCGACGCCCACTGTCGCTGCCGATCTCATAAGTAATTCGAGACGAGGGCGTAACCAGCGACTTCTTTCCCTTCTTGACAAGCTTCTTCATCGTCATCTTCTTGTTCTTACGTGGCTCTACCCAGCTTCTCTTTACTCATTGCCACCAAACTGGCGTGCTAGATATTAAATGCTGCTGTCTCTTGTAAAACATAAGATAAACAAAATACTATAGCCGTATTGTAGCAATATGGTGCCATTTTACTAACCTTTATTTTTTATATTAGGCAGATAAGAAATAAAATAATATAAGAACATTTTATTTTATTTTTTTTTTTATTAATACATTCGCGACTGCTGACGCGAATTCACGTCGTTGCAAATTCTTTTATCGGTAAATTGTAATATTTAATTTTTTTTTTAAGTTCAGACAAATAATTATAAGCATCATAAAACAATATTTCTTGTACTCATAGAAATTTAAATAGCGGACCTTTGCGGTATTCAGATATAGATTTTTGAAAATGATATTTGGTTTTCAGTTAACAATAAGCGACTCGCCAAAGTCCCAACCTTAAATTGCCAATATACGTAAAATTTAGTTACTGTTTGTGGTTAAGCTGCTGTGTTATTGTCTGTTTCAATTATTAAACAAATAAATTTGTTTTGCAAGTGTTGGTGTTATTTTAACAAACAGAATCTTATGAAAATGTATTATTATAATTGATACCAAAAGGTAACCATTATTAATGATACCTAATTTTTTCAGGCAATTTAGAGTTAACTCTTCAGTTGTATCATCAATAATACAATTATTTTATTTTATCATAATGAAGATTTTTGAGATCACGATACGTTAGAGGAGACTGGTAACAATTTATATTGATGGTACTGCAATAATAAAGATAGAAAAAAAAATCAATATGGATTGAAAAAAATATATGTGAAACAGTAAAGGTAATTAATTTAGAGAGACGATCAATTATCCGGAAGTAAACGTTCTGAACTAACATTTATCAGATTTAATGTCGACAATTTCCGGTGTAACAGGATTAACTGCTGTGTTTTCAGTGTTTCGACCGAAGGATAAAGAAACGGTAAGGAATATCCTCTACCGCCAAAGGGATTCCCCTAAACGGTAGCAATCCCTAGGGACGTTTCTCTGACTCGGACAACCTGTCCTATAAATACGTAAACCGGCACCTGTTTTCCTGTTCCACGACCGCGTTTTAATATGTATTTTATCATGTTAAAATTGATTATTAATTTTTAATTCAAAAATATTAAAATTTTTAAGTATTTTTAAGTAATCGTTAATTTTTAATTCAAAAATATTAAAATTTTTAAGTATTTTTAAATAATCATTAATTTTTAATTCAAAAATATTTAAACTTTGAAGTATTTTTAAGTAACTATTAATCTTTAATTCAAAAATTAATTTTCTTGTGTTTTAACTATGTTTTAATATTTAATTATTGGATTCCTAAGGTAGTCAAATACTTTTGTGACCAATTGTATGAAAGAGGAATTGTTGCACAGAGTGGACTGTAGAAGCATATAACATCTAAAGTAGAAAATAAAAAAATTTTTTTATTTTAATAATTATGCACATTAACCTATAATAAACTTAATTTTTATTTACCTGAAATAAAAATATACACAAAAGAAGATTACTTTTTAACAAAGTTTGTTACAGATAGAAAATAATTAAGTACATTAACCTGTAATGAAATTAATTTTTATTTACCTGAAATAAAAATATACACAAAAGAAGATTACTTTTTAACAAAGTTTGTTTACAGACAAAAAATTATGATCTCTGCTAATATATATTTTTTAATATTACACAACTATACAAACAATAATTTTGAATATTCTTTTAATAGCGATTAGCCTTTGATATTTCCATCATTTAACAATCGAGGAATTGTTATCGTATATCAGCTTCAAAAGTGCAATGTTTTCGAACCAAGCGATGTATTGTACAAGTATGAGTCATTAAGTGGCGTATGGATTAAAAGCTACATCATCGAAGAATGTTAATCGAATGAGTCACGGTCGTAAACCTACATGACAAAGTTACGAAAAGTCGAGAAGAAAAAAAATGTGGTAAATTATTGGTGATAACGGAAGGCATCTGGTTTTACACTCGATTGTCGCCAGACGCAGTGTCCGTACTTAAATAATTAGTTACGGTTATCAGCTCTGTATGTGACTGATCTTTTAAGTGAAATGTTGTGACTGTTATTCCTTGAAACACCACAGTCTGTAATTAATTCCATGTGATCCATAATCACGGCAGGATTAAAAATAATTAATTGAAAGTGTTGAAGGGAATGTATAACAGATATAATGACATAATTTTTTTAGCGTCATTATTATGTTTTCTTTATAAATGTTTATACGCGAAAAATGTTTGAGATAAAGATGGAAAAAAAGCTTGGAAGCAAAGTGAAAATAAATTATTGTTGGAAGCTGTGGTTAGGTAAATTTACGAAGTATGTATATTTGCAGTTTAAAGTGTTAATTTGAAATTGCAAGCTCGGAAAAAGTTACAGATTATCGTTTTTCAATGTTTCGTTTCAAAATTTCGGGATTCTTAAAATTTTCAATTTTATAGGTGATAAAATTTCAGATTCCCAAAACTTTAGAGTTCTGAATTTTCTCATTTCCAAATTTCTAAATTTCTGAAATTTCACATTATCGAATTTCTATATTTCTGAAATCCCATGATTCCGAATTTTTTAATTTCTGAAATCTAACATTTCCTGATTTCTATATTTCTGAAATCCCACGTTTCTGAGTTTCTAAATCTCTTAAATCTTATATTTCTTAATTTCTAAATCTCTGAAATCCCACATTTCTGAATTTCTATATTCCTGAAATCCCACGTTTCCAAGTTTCTAAATCTCTGAAATCTTATATTTCCTAATTTCTAAATTTCTATAATCCCACATTTCTGAATTTCTAAGTTTCTGAAATCCCACATTTCCAAATTTTAAAATCTCTAAAATCTCATATTTCCTAATTTCTAAATTTCTGAAATCTCGCATTTCCAAATTTCTAAACATCTGGAATTCCACAATTTCCAATTTTTTCAATTTCTATATTTCTAAATATCCAAATTTTCAAACTTACGAACTACGCAAGCTAAAACACAACTTCTGATCGAGAGTGCCACTTCGCGGCTTCTTTTCCGGAATTCTTCCCTGGCGCTTACTCTTTCTATTTTTTTCCCGTTAATTCTTTTTTTGCCTTATTTTTTTTTTATTTCTGGTTCTTCTTCCGAAAGATAGCGGAGAAAGTGATTGGTCGAGTGGCTGGCTTCCAGCCTGGTCGCAGAAAGTTCTCGACAGACCTCGAGACGCTGTCAAAGGAAAATGCCGCGCGATCGAGCGACCACTTCTAAACACGACTAATTTCTTCCCTTTGATGCCAGGCGGCCAATTACCACGCCTTTCCTGAGAACCACGCTTTTCCGGGACGATTTCTCGGCCAGACCAGTTCTTCTCCCACCTCGAATACTTTGTGGCACGTTATCGTATTGAGTCATTTGGAAATTATAATAATATAATAATATTTTTATTTCCCAACAATAAAGTACTTAAGTATATAATTTAAGTATATAAGTACTAAGTATATAACCCTGTTTACCAATATATCTTTCGTCCAGAGATAGTTCTTACAATTAATTGATAATTCATTAACACTATCAACGACTGAAATATAACAATTTGTATCAAAGAAATTAAAACACCAGTAAAAGAAATACACAGTGCAAAAAAATAAACCTTTATCCACATTTCTAACTAAAAATTACAGAAAACTCCTAAAAATGGATCGCGATAAATTTGTACAATCTATATAAAAATTACTAATCATTTTGACTCTAGTAGTTCTAGTATTAACCTGTTAACCGTGTAAGACGAGTAAATTCGTCACGCGGACTGCCGATATTTTGGACGTA
>SMSQ01026119.1:5789-20070 GCA_019453375.1 Ctenoplectra terminalis
TCATTTGCAAAGTGTTAACAAGAAGAAGACAATGTTAAATTTGAAATAAAAAAAAAAAGAAAAACAATTGAATGAAATTACTTCTTAAACGAAACTGTACAACGCGCATTCTCTGTCGTCGAATTACATTTACAGGCGATGGTTTCAATGGATGCTTAAGCACTGGTACTCACCTACTGCGATTGAGCGATAAAAATGTTATAAACTGTACGTTCTCCTCTTTTATAGGAACAAACTACCGAGCCTGCGTCATATCAGTCGCTTGAGGCTATAACACTTAATAGGATCCGATTCGATTAAGCATTTTCGAATATATATATATTCGGATTTTTTTACGAGCAGCGCATAAAAAAGATACAGCGCACTCGTACACGGAAATTACACGGTTAAATATCGGTCCTATGAAACTATAGAACGGTACAGTATTTTCGATAACCGGTTTCTCGTACAGTCTGTCTAAGAAAGTTAGTGCGTGTTATGATTCTTTATTAAAAAATCAACGGGAGCGTTAAAAATTATTTACTTTGACAAACCACGAGCCATGAATTTCTCGTTTTATCTCGGCGAGTATTTAAAGAGAATAATATTAATAGTAATAATACGTAAATAAGTAATTATTGCAGAGTGACAATTAATTTATTAATCGTACAAGTTTGTAGGAGATATGTAACGATCTGGGTGCGGTACATTGACAATGAGTCCGTTGCTTTTTTCCGTTGATTACCGTAACAGATAACCGATCCTGAGAATGAATATTTAATTAACAGCTACTAGCGCGCTTTTGTAAATTCATAATCAAATAATCGCAAGGTATCGGAAATTAAATGGATTTTTTTTTAAACGTTATTTCTTTAACACTAAATGTACCAAAGCGGCCAAATGACCGTTTCGTAATTTCTTCTCCGAATTTTATAAATCATTAACGGTGCACTTTTGAATATTTTTTTGCGATTTTTCGTAAAATATACGGTCAAAGATTTGTTTCTCTAGCATTGTGTATTTTTCCAAGTATCTATTATTGTAATTTCTTTGATATAGGTATAGTTTGATCGTCGGTAGGTTTAGTGTTAATAAAATGTGTTGTTATATTTGCAAATTATATGTATTAAGATGGATGGTACTTTTGAAAAAGTAATTAAAGAAATTAATTAAAGAAATTAAAAAATAGGAGAAATCGAGATTCGTTAAATTTATTGTATAAAATAATTGATATCGTCGATTTCTAAAGAATTTTGATTAGTATACGTATATCTCGAAGCTACTGATAAACAACATGGGGCACAAACGTGACGTTAAAACCACACGTGCCTATCGATCTATGTCAATAAAACGTGTGTAACTAGAAAACAATCTCAACAAACGCAACAACGAATCGAACGATATTCTTCGATTTGATTGTCCGCGAAAATGCAATATACAAGTGTACAGTTGAAACATGGAAATTACAAATAGACGAACGACCAAACAAATAAATTTGTAGAAAAATGTGACGACGGTTTAATAAAAGATAAACGAGTACGCGCTTAAATCAATGCATCCGCACACCTGTTGATTCTTGGTATTGATATAATTTACTGACGCAATTACATCAAAATCAACAGTGGAACATCAAGGCTTCAATTTGTTAATGAGTTTCAATTTATACGTACAGGGTGTCCGATTTTCAACTCTAATAAATTACTGATGTTGCAAAATCTTTTAAACGAATGTCAAAAGGTTTCCAAGTTAGGAATTGTCGATACAGACAGGTACAATTAACCCTCTATAGCCAGAATTTTGTTTGTTTATCAGAGAAAAAAAAACGATTACAGTTTTTCACTTAGATTTGAAAATTTTTAAAGTAATAATTGCTATAGATGGATCGTGGCGTCGCTACGGTAATACAATAATAAAACTGAATAGAACAGTGATAACTAGATAAAAGGAATTTTTTAAAATATAGATACATTAGTTTGTAATTTTTAAGTCACGCGGAGCCATAGAGGGTTAATAAAAAATATTCAGAGAGAATAAAGGGTACGATAAGGGTTTAAAAATTAATTTAACCCTCCATAGACCGAATTTTGTCTACTTATCAGAGGAAAAATTACAATCGCTTACAGTTTTTCGCTTTGATTCGAAAATTGTATGTACAGTTTATATAATTATTTAAAAAATTATGAAAATTCTGGTTCCACGCGTAAAGATGGATTTATATTATTGGTCTAATTGTGGGATCACGAAAAGATTATAAAAATATGTAATGAAAGGGTTAACCCTTTATAATCCGAATTTTGTCTGCTTATTGGAGAAAATATTACAATCGATTACAGTTTTTCGCTTCGATTCGAAAATTCTTAAAGTAATAATTGCTATAGATGAATCGTGGAGTCGCTGCAGTAATACAGTAATTTAATTTAATAGTACAGTGATGACTAAATAAAACAAATTTTTTTAAATACAGATACATTAATTTGTACTTTTAAGTCACACGGTCCCATAGGGGGTTAAAAGAAAAGTGACCAGGAAAACATGGTGTTTAAGTTTAATTTATTCATAATAAAGTCCAAATACGCAACAATAAGCGTGAAATGTCCGAGCTTCGTACGTGAATGTAGAATAATTGTCTCTTTCTGCGTCCCAAAGGAACCCAATGGACGCTTGTATAGATTGACTCGCTTTCTCAATGATGGTCACGTTGACAATGATTTTATACCTAGAAACGAATTGATTAAAAAATTATAATAATATAATTTATATAATAAAACAATCGTATTGAAGAAATTAATTACCTATCGAAGTTTAATCTTTTAATTCTCCCTCTAATGTCAGCGGCTACCGATTCGCAAATTCTTGGACACTCCGCAGCATCGTAAGAGATATTTTCCAATTTAGTAACCATTATCATCTTAACTATCTTATCCACTGGATCTACGTTGAAAGGATTATAAGCAGTCAACCGATGAGTGTTTTGATATTTTGATGACTAAGTAAAGAAATCAAATCAAACAGAGGTTATTATCAATTTGTTCAAGTGTCGCGAAAACTTTAAATTACGTAAAGATTCTTTAAATGAAACTGTGTGCATTAGAGTCTTTCAAGATAAGAAATAATCAAGGTTGAACACGTATGGTGAAAAATTGTACATTCCGTTCGATATGTAATTAATTAAGCATAAAACAGTTGAATCAATATTTACGTGATCCTCAATGCTTCCGAGCTCGATAAACAATGCACATAGGTGTATTATGTATGATAAAATTATACTCACCTCGCGTTCGTTATCGTGATTCGTTAAATGACTGTCCACATCTAACTGAGAGGACATAATGCGTTAACCCTCTGTAGCCCGAATTTTGTCTGCATATTGGAGAAAAAATTACGATTGATTACAATTTTTCGCTTTGATTTGAAAATGTTTTAACTAATAATTGCTATGGAAGGATCGTAGTATTCCTGCAGTAATACAGTAATCAAATTTAATAGCGCAGTGATAACAGAATAAAATTAATTTTTTAACCCTCTGTAGCCCGAATTTTGTCTGCTTATTGGAGAAAAAATTACGATTGATTACAATTTTTCGCTTTGATTCGAAAATTTTTAAACTAATAATTACTATGGAAGGATGGTGGTATCGCTGCAGTAATACAGTAATAAAATTTAATAGTGCAGTGATAACTAAACAAAATTAATTTTCTAAAATATAGATACATCAGTTTGTAACTTTTAAGTCACACGGTCCCATAGAGGGTTAAATAATAAATATAATCAACGATATACCTATATTTAACAAGCGGTAACCTTAACGCTTAGCCCTTTGACTTACGATTTCTTCAATCTTCATTTATATTAGCAATAGTTATTCGCGTCTTTGACACTCTGTCGAACGCAAAATATCGAAATATTACACGTATCTTGTATTTTCTAATTTTCAATATTCTAAATTTAAATTACAGTTAAAGCTAAAATTGAACTTTATCATAAATACTCTGTGTTTTTATTGTATTTTACCCAAAATCGGCGTCACGACTCGTGGTTATAGCGCAAAGGGTTAATAATCAACAACTTTGTTCTTCATTAGACACTAAGAAACACTGTCTACTCCAATCACTATTAACACAATCCCGAATTGTTACTTAGAAACCGAACTAAACAAAGTTGATTAATCAATTCTGTGGCAAAACTGGATCGATAAAGGTATCCCACCAGTACCAAGTATTTAAAAAACAACGAAACGATACTTTCCTCTTACATAAAAAATTATAATACTATTTTTACCGTTATCTATACAGAACATATATCCAAAAATACTTTAATTTAAATATTCATAGACACGATATAAAATTTTAATAAATCATTGTAATTAAATATTGAAATCGCTTTTACCGTGAAAAGACGCGGGAATAAACATTCAAATCGATATCGATCAACGCGATATATCGAATCTATTCAAATTATCGAAATAGAGCGCGTTCGTTCTTCTTCAGGAACCGCGTCTTCTAACATCGTTCCAGGTAACGTTATACAAATGATACAATGAGTAAAATAGCTTTATTTAATGTTAAATATTGTTGTTTTTCAGTATTCGTAACAATTGAGCGCGTAGTTGTGAATTAAGTAAAGAATCATTGCCGATCGCTTTGGGACCGAGTAGAATTCCAACTACGAGCATATTAAAATATATATCGTATTTTATATTTTGTGGATGAATTAATCAGAGTCACGCAAGTATAGGTAAATAATTGATTTGTAACTTCAAAAATTTGTTTATTACGACATTGGTAACTTTGCTAACTAATCGCACATTTTGTCCTCGTGCAATGGCAGTCACGACGAGGACAGAAGTAGTTTCCTTTGTCTCATGTTCGATACTTAAATTTGATAATTAAATTTGATTCTGATATTGTATAATTATAGATACGAGGTATTAAATAATAGATAAATATTACTGTATTTTTGTATGTCTTATAATAACATATATAAACATTTACATCAATTTAATTAGTTAAATAAAATAAAGTGTGTATATTGTAGATTGACAATTCTTTGGNCCCAAAATCGGCGTCACGACTCGTGGTTATAGCGCAAAGGGTTAATAATCAACAACTTTGTTCTTCATTAGACACTAAGAAACACTGTCTACTCCAATCACTATTAACACAATCCCGAATTGTTACTTAGAAACCGAACTAAACAAAGTTGATTAATCAATTCTGTGGCAAAACTGGATCGATAAAGGTATCCCACCAGTACCAAGTATTTAAAAAACAACGAAACGATACTTTCCTCTTACATAAAAAATTATAATACTATTTTTACCGTTATCTATACAGAACATATATCCAAAAATACTTTAATTTAAATATTCATAGACACGATATAAAATTTTAATAAATCATTGTAATTAAATATTGAAATCGCTTTTACCGTGAAAAGACGCGGGAATAAACATTCAAATCGATATCGATCAACGCGATGTATCGAATCTATTCAAATTATCGAAATAGAGCGCGTTCGTTCTTCTTCAGGAACCGCGTCTTCTAACATCGTTCCAGGTAACGTTATACAAATGATACAATGAGTAAAATAGCTTTATTTAATGTTAAATATTGTTGTTTTTCAGTATTCGTAACAATTGAGCGCGTAGTTGTGAATTAAGTAAAGAATCATTGCCGATCGCTTTGGGACCGAGTAGAATTCCAACTACGAGCATATTAAAATATATATCGTATTTTATATTTTGTGGATGAATTAATCAGAGTCACGCAAGTATAGGTAAATAATTGATTTGTAACTTCAAAAATTTGTTTATTACGACATTGGTAACTTTGCTAACTAATCGCACATTTTGTCCTCGTGCAATGGCAGTCACGACGAGGACAGAAGTAGTTTCCTTTGTCTCATGTTCGATACTTAAATNTTCAAATTATCGAAATAGAGCGCGTTCGTTCTTCTTCAGGAACCGCGTCTTCTAACATCGTTCCAGGTAACGTTATACAAATGATACAATGAGTAAAATAGCTTTATTTAATGTTAAATATTGTTGTTTTTCAGTATTCGTAACAATTGAGCGCGTAGTTGTGAATTAAGTAAAGAATCATTGCCGATCGCTTTGGGACCGAGTAGAATTCCAACTACGAGCATATTAAAATATATATCGTATTTTATATTTTGTGGATGAATTAATCAGAGTCACGCAAGTATAGGTAAATAATTGATTTGTAACTTCAAAAATTTGTTTATTACGACATTGGTAACTTTGCTAACTAATCGCACATTTTGTCCTCGTGCAATGGCAGTCACGACGAGGACAGAAGTAGTTTCCTTTGTCTCATGTTCGATACTTAAATTTGATAATTAAATTTGATTCTGATATTGTATAATTATAGATACGAGGTATTAAATAATAGATAAATATTACTGTATTTTTGTATGTCTTATAATAACATATATAAACATTTACATCAATTTAATTAGTTAAATAAAATAAAGTGTGTATATTGTAGATTGACAATTCTTTGGTTTCATTTTGTTCAATGACAATTTTTTCAACCGTTTCATTCATATTTAATTGGGTGTAACAATATTTAAAATTCTTTTCCCGTTAGCTGAATGCGTACAAATTCTTTTTTTCACTGTCGGTTACAAATGTTACACACGTGTAACTTTAATTGGAAGCAACAGCTAAGACAGTTTAAAAAATGTATTTAAATATCGTTGGTATAAAAGCCTGGCCAAATAAGCTTGAATAGTTTATTTTTAAAACGGAACTGCATGACGGAAAGAAGTAAAATAGAATTAGTAATGTTTGAACAAAATCATATCATACAAATTCAAAAGGATGTACGTTTGTGTCTGAGACTTAGCATTGGAAATAAGTCCAAGCTTTGTAAATTGCTTCATTATAAGAACTATCTTTGTTTAATGAAACAAAATAAATCGAAGAGTTTCAATGCTAAATATGAGACACGAGTGTATCTCCTACCTAATAATATATTACATTTTTGTATCGTGTCGTGTCTGACACGCATCGTTTTAAATACTAATACACAAAATATACATTTGTGCTACTTTACTCTACATAGAGATCAATGTCTACTGACACGGTAAAATAATTCCGTGTCAATTGGAACCTTTTCTTTCAATTAATTAAATAATGAACATATCTGATAACAAAAAGTTCGTAAAGATACATCTTTGCATAGCATAAAATTTGTTAATTATCCTAAGACAACAATTCAACTTCAGCTTGAATATTTTGTCGTGCTTGCTCTTCATATTTTTCGCGAAATTCCTTCGTGGCAAAAATATTTGGTATCTGCACAAAATTCTGCAGCACCTAATTTACAAGCGAAACATAGTTAGGAAATAATATACGATGAAAATATGTTATCGTTACCTTTAAACGCAACGCGGTGTACATTGGCTCGCTGAGAAAAGAATACTCTCCGCGTATCTTTTCTCTATAATCTGCGTAAGTTTCCGGAGAAGAGCCTAACACAGCCATGTCCAAATCTAAAAAGTAATGAGCATCTTCACCGCCAAAGGCACCACCAATTTTATGCGCGTCGGTACTATGTGTTGCGGCTACTTTCAAAAGTTCACAAGCTTCTTCCCTTAATTCTGCGTCCTGTGTGCATAGAAATAATATATATAAAAAAAAAAAACTTATATCTCTTTATATATTAATGAATATATCAACGAATAAAGATAATAATTACAGCAGGTATTTCAGCCTCATCTGCAAATGCATTAAAATGCTCCAAATTCTTGTTTTCACCATCTAAAGCTTTGGGATCATATTCAAAGCTATAACACAATTGCGGTTTATTTCATATCGCTTCTTCACTTCGGTTTATATCGTTACTTACTTTTGAAAAAATAAGGCAAGGAGCACAGCTTCCGGATTCTTTAACTTATCCTTAATTTTGTAATAACAATTCAACTTATCGGAAAGAGAATCTAGATTATGATAGGTACGCTTTTCTTCTGAGTAAGCCTCCTCTAATTTTGTAAACCATGTATCACAGACACTGATGTCCAAACCATTGGTCGCCTCTATCCAACTTTCTTCTATTAATGCCATTTCCCTCTGGAAATTACGTCAGGACTCTGTAAATGTTCTTCAAAATATTTCCGCTAAAAAAATTTATTTTTCCATCCCAATTAATTATTATTACAATTTTCCTTTCAATTTCAAATTTAAAAAAAAAGAAAAAAAAATTAGAACTCTGATTATTAGGAATTACAAGGAAAGAAATAGCTTTTTGTTTTACAAGAGATGATACTTTCTACAGGGTAGAATAAAATTGTTCGAAAATGGAAAAGAATTCGTCTTCGTTAATTTCGCATACTCACTGTGTATTAAAAGAGTCAAACAATGTGATGGTTCAACTTAGATACGAAAAGCAAGAAACTGTGCTATATTGAAATTCTGATTACCGAAACATAATGCGTCGCTGCGGGTGCTCGCTGACTGAGTGGATTCTACTTGATAAAATAAAGTCCGCTTCCACTTATTGATCGGATTGTCTTCGAGTTTTATCAACGAGACACAACCAGATTTCTAATTACCATTATTTCCACGAAACGTGGCAATTGGTTTTGGTAAAATATTTTAATTCGTTAGAAAGCGATTAAAAAAGGCAAAGTTACTTACGTAGAAACAGAATTAAATGTTTTACCCTTTAAAAAGAAATTTGCATTCAATTGTATCGAGTTTCCGGCTGGTTGGTAACCCTTGTCGAGTATTTTGAATTTTCACGATGTAACAAATATGTATTTTTAAATAGTTCGATTTACGTGTCAACAGTCTTTTTATTCTTACCATTGGATGCATTAATTATTTCATTTCTATAGTTATGAAAATTTTTCGTAATTACAGGAAAAATACGTTCCTCTTGCTGGTTCCATTTATTTAAAAATTTGCCGCCACCGCAAAAGCGGCGGCAAAGTTTGCCGTGTCTTTGTAAAATGTGGAAATTCTAAATATAGTTAAAAATAATTCGAAAGGATATCTTATTATGTCCGTAGATAGGATAGCGATAGCGAAATATAAATTGTAATATTTTATCTGTGTGGAAATGAGGGCTGAAAAAAATATAATCAAAAGATTGTTATATATTTGGTCTAAAGATAATTTAACCTTAAAATTGTGTTAAATAATTAAGAGTAACACATGGACAAAATTATTGATGTAATAAATTTTTCAAGGAATTAAAATTGTTACAATAAAAATGAGAGGTACAGTGATGAATTTAGAATAATTTTTTTAATGCAATATATAATAGCAAAATATTTCTTTGCGTTGATGAAAAGACATAGCTTGTGAAATAAAAATGTATTTTTTGAAATACATTTCTTTCTCCTCGGTTACAGAAAAGGAAATGGATAAAAATACTATTATATTAACATATATTATTTTTCTTGGACCTCTGTCCGTTGCATTATTTTTATACGGATTTTTTCCTTTGGTAAATTATGATAACACTATTGCAACGAAGAATAACGTACCAAAATTTGTAGAAAATGTGAGGTGAGTTGATTTAGAGAAAAAGTAGATGGATGGAAAAATAATTTTCAATACAATTTGTTTTTCTTTTCTTTTTTTTTTAATTATATCGCGTACATATTCTAGAGTAAAAATAGATAAATTATATCAGCCGATGGTTAAAAGATTGATCGTTATGGTTATTGATGCTTTGAGGTGGGATTTTATAACAGGATCAATCGGAAAGGTTGCAATGCCTGTAACAAGTAGTCTCATAGCAAATTCTTCAGCTTGTTTGTTACAAGTTAAAGTACAACCGCCGACTGTTACAATGCCTAGAATAAAGGTGTCGCATCTTTATTGAAATTCTTTGTAGCCTTTATATTTTGTAAATTAAAACATTAATAATATTCTATACAACTCAGGCAATTACCACTGGTATGATACCAAGTTTCATCGATGTAGCTCTAAATTTTGGTAGTAAACCAATTTCTGGTGATAGCGTGCTTTATCAAGCGAAACAAGCCGGTTATAAATCAATATTCTATGGGGATGATACTTGGACCATGTTATTTCCTTCTGTGTTTGATCGTTATGATGGTACAGCATCATTTTTTGTAACAGACTTCACTGAGGTATTTTCTGGTTCTCTCTTTGTTAAATTCTTATAAAGTACTGTAATATTACATACAGTGAAATTTTCAAATCCAGGTTGATAACAATGTAACTAGACATATACACGAGGAATTGTATAATAAAAATGACTGGTCCATAATGATTCTTCATTACCTAGGACTTGATCACATTGGTCATGTCCATGGATCGTTTAATCCACTAATAAAAATGAAACTTAAGGAAATGGACGACGTAATAGCAAGAATTCAGTCTAGAGTTCAAGAATGGGTAGGTGCGATGTATCTAAAATATTCTAAAATATTCCAAAATATTACCGGAATTTTCACAATGAGTAATCTGATTTTTAAAAAGTCCAGAAACCACAATTTATTTTTCATAATTATAAAAATAGCGTAAACTTGTTATCTTCAGAATCAGAATAATGATTCTACTTTATTTATCATCTGTGGGGACCACGGGATGAAAGATTTTGGTGGTCATGGTGGTTCAACAATATCAGAGACCACTGTGCCTTTCATTGCAATCGGTGGGGAGTGTCTTCAAAATCACAACCACCCCACAGAAGTGTTACAAATAGATATCGCTTCGACGTTGTCTGTTATTTTGGGCGTGCCAATACCGTGTTCCAACATAGGCTCCGCCTTTTTAGATACTTTGTACGATTTGCCTGTTTCGAAGAAGTTATTTGTCCTTTATTACAATTCAAAGCAAGTGTTCAATAATTTCAAGAAGCTAGCTGATTATGAGTCCGAACGTGAGTGGATTGGCTGCAGTTAATTATTCTAACTCATCGAACAGTATTGATGTACTTGTTCGTCGTTTCAGACGCATACCAGAAGTATTTGGAAGCAATAAAGCTTCACAATGCATGGTTAAACACCAAAGACCATCCAGACGGTATGGTAGACGATATCGTGCTTTCTTATAAAGTTGCGCTGAAGGGAATGAAAGAAATCCTTGTGAATAGCACAGTAAAATACGATTTCCAGATAATAACGATAGCTATATTTTTCTTGTGTCACGTAAGAATCAAAATTTAGCTTACCAGTTGTATTAGGTACCGGAGAAAGTTGGTGTGGTTTTTTGCCAGAGATAAATTCAAATTTTATTTCTTGTAGTATTTTGCAGCAATGATATAATAATGGTGGTATCGTTAGAAGATTTTGTCCATTTAGTTGGCGTACACTATTTCAATTCTTCATTTGTTTCAATGTTCCATTATCTATCCAAAGTGAAAGATGGTAAGCGAAACGTTAAAAATTCATGCTTTCCTATTTTATGAATTTATCTTTGGAAACGCAGCAAGAAATGTAGCAGAACGCATTCGTAGTATCCGTAGAGATGTTTCTGTTATTAAAAACAGAGCGTAACAAACTGGTTCGAGTTTATTCTAAGTCTGTAAAAATTGAAAACGATAACGAAATTTATTTTTTTGCGATCAAAACTCAAGCTTTTTAAACCAATGCAACGTATAAGTTTAAAGAACATTGGAGAAGAGTTACAGAAATTAATAATGATTACTTCAATTTTGTAGCATAAATCCGCGCCAACTTTTTCCAGCATCTAATATTAAATCGTGTCTACATAACATGATCATTATTTCAGATTACTTGTATCTTAACAGGAAAAATGTCTTCCGCATCGGCTGGGTCAAAGAACGTTATATTTTTTATGATCTTAAACATAGTTTCTTGGGTATTGGTTAACTATTTCTTCCAATGTGAAGACATATCGTTGCTTCATTCGAGAAACCTGACCACCACTGTGATAATATTATTTGTGATAATTGTGTCGATCACAAATTCGTATTTACTTGCCAGTATTGAAGGTTTCAACTTTTTTACGTTCGAGGTAAAAAGAGAAAGGTAACGTGGATGAAAAATATTGACATACATTTACAGTTCCTTTTCGAATATTAGAAAACAGAGATTGAGATAGGGAAATGGCTCCTTTCAATCGGAGCAATTATACACGCAATTAGCCTTGGTGCTAGTAGCTTCGTGGAGGAAGAACACCAAACTTGGTACTTCTATTGGGTCACCATTCTCACAGTGCTCCTCTACAACTCCGTCTCGAAATTTTTCGTCTGTTTCCGATCGTAAGAGAATCTTTTTCACAATATAAAATACTAAATCATAGGATGTTAAGTTTCCAAACGAATTTCAGGTACAGATATTACCAACAGTATTTACATGCACAAATTTGCATCAAGCTATCGCTGCTACTGATAGGACACCGAATTCTTAGAAAATTAAACAGTACCGGAGATAAATATGCTCATCTTCCAGATATAGTAGGATTTTTAATAGAACAAGAAAGCAGTTTAGGCATGACAATTTTGCTTATCGCTGGTAATTAAATCAAATAAAGTACCGTTAAATTAGCAGAGTAAAAGGATGTCTTCTAGCGTTGAAAAACTATTTCACTCAGGTCTTGCACTTTTAATATGGATCGATTTTGCCGACGAGGATAAAAAGTTGAAGCAACAATCATTAATTTTGAATTCAATAGCTGGTGTGTGCATTTATCTTCGCCATATGCATAACGATAGCGTTGCCAGAATACCATTTTACCCTGAGTCTAGGTAAGCTTAGAACTAGTGTACCGAAGTTAGATCTCGTTTCCTGTGTCGAACCCTCGACTTGTATTTTATTAAATTCGAAAATTCTATAATAATTGTATAATAATTTTTCGCGTGGATTCTGACTAAGTTGATTCTTAGCTAAGTAATGAAAGAATTTTTTAACGTTAAAAAATAAAATTTATGTTGTGAAAGTTATACAGGAAAAATTAATTTAGGGTGTCTCTCATGTCGAATTTCTGTCTTACGTTTTGCTAAATTCGAAAATTCTATTTACTATAATTTTCCACATGAATTTTGACTAAGTTGATTCTTAGCTAGCTAATGAAAGAATTTTTTGACGTTAAAAAATAAATTTTATGTCGTGAAAGTTATACAAGAAAAATTAATTTAGGATGTCTCATCCTCTCATGTCCAATTTCTGACTTATGTTCTGCTAAATTCGAAAATGCTAGTTACTATATAATAACGAAGCCAATTTTTAAGTAATTGCTGAAAGAACCATTTGATATTAAAAAATCAATTTTAGTTCTAACATTAAGAAAGTTATACAGGAATTCAGTGTCCGACTTCGGTGCGCTTCCCCTGTCGTCTGCGCCGAAAATCTGAGCGTATATTTAAAAATTTGATCATTTGTTACAGAGGAATATACGAAGTACAATTTTTCTGGCTTTTACTCGCGATACATTTTGCGAATTACATTTATCGTATCGTATCAACGAAAAAATACAATAAAACGATTTTCCTAAGAGTTACGTTGCATTTCATTGTACGAATATGGATCATGGTAACAGCGATGCTTCATCAGCCGCAGAATGTCATACTTCTACCGTTACAAATCA
This sequence comes from Ctenoplectra terminalis, assembly GCA_019453375.1. Taxonomy (NCBI): domain Eukaryota; kingdom Metazoa; phylum Arthropoda; class Insecta; order Hymenoptera; family Apidae; genus Ctenoplectra; species Ctenoplectra terminalis. The sequence goes on from SMSQ01026119.1 coordinate 19,318, forward strand.
TTTTTAGCAGCGTGATTCGAGAAATAATCACAGATAACACCACTCAGGATATTAATACGTTCTTGTATGCTTGGATTGGCAATGTATTTTACTTCTATCAGGTAACAATCTAACAGCAGGCAATCTGTAAAATTAAGTCAAGTTTCAAGCAAAAAAAAAGAAAATCAATTTTCTACAGGGAAATTCCAATAGTTTAGCGACCGTTGATGTAGCTGCTGGTTACGTTGGTATGCAGTCGTACATGCCATTAATTAATGGTTCGTTATTGATAATTAATACCTATACGGCACCAGTTTTGGCCTATCTTTTGCTCATTTATCACGCGATCTTGCAGCATCCGTATAAGTGAGTAGTTTCCAAGTTGTGGATTTAAATAGGAGTAACATATTGCGATAAAATTGTGTATTTTTGTTTTTAGTACCGATGAGATTTTCGTACAAGTTAGCAAAACATATATCATGTGGAGATATTTTCCAGTAGCTATTTACACGATTATAATAAGTATTCAGCGTCATCATTTATTCGTGTGGTCGGTGTTCTCGCCCAAATTATTATACGAAGCTGTATATTCCACTGTTATTTCTCTGGTCGTGTTTACGATGCTAATTATGGTTACGTTACAGAAGACAATAAATTATTGTAAAAGATGATCTTACGTTTCTTGTGAAATTTCTTCTTGTCCAAGACACCGTTAGCGTTTAACGTCATATTAGGTTGGGCAAAAAGAAATCCATTATTTTTACGTGAAATGAT
>SMSQ01026119.1:20080-36344 GCA_019453375.1 Ctenoplectra terminalis
CAAACAACCCAATATTTCAATACAGTCAAAACTGAACATTTCACATGCACCAGCCTAAAACAATTCCAATTTTTTCGAAAACTAAATCCTAACAAATTTTATCCTACGCTTTCGATTCTTCCATGATAAATAACCAGCTTGTACCATCCCTCTGACTGTGTCTCTGGCAAATATCATTTGAAATCATTAAAAGGTAATAACAAAATTTACCTAAATGTAAAACTAACAGCGACAAGGCGAAGTGTTGTATCACTAAAATAACGTTCGGTTTATCGCCCCAACCACCCCACGAAACTTCCCCCTGTACATCAGGGTACACGTACAGGCACTTGGTGTCCGCTGTGTAAGTAGGGCACAGTGTTAAAAACGACATACACTGCGACAAAACTATCGTTATGACTGTCGGTAAAAATTTGCTGCCGTAACACCACAGGACAAACAGTGCAACCTGTGAAGATAAGAATGCATCAATGGTACCGATACATAATCAAGAAAACATTCATCCTTCTTACCTGACCGTTTACGATGCACTGATTTTTACCAGTTGCTCGTTGCATTATTGTAGGATCCATGGGCGTGGCGATCATGGATATAGATAACATTGGAATGATTAAGCAACACAACCATAAAATTTGATCTACCGAAAATAGGGGTGGCAGCAGCAAGAAACCGGACACAGCTTGAGTGAAGGAGAGGGTGACTGTACAACAGAGCCAGAATTGCACGCAATTCCACAGGCAGGTCATGTAATGTCGAGCCTAAATGTGTAATAATTTTTAGTAATTAATGAGAACTTAACCCATTCGCTGCCAAGGACGAGTATACTCGTCTTTGGCAGGGTGTCATGCATTGCCAAGACGAGTATACTCGTCCTACTTTAAATATGTTATAATATGCAGGCTTTTGAATTAGCAAATTTTTTGTCGCCACAAACATAAATATAGAAATGTAAAAAACTTGAAAAAATATTACGGTTTGCAAATGATTATGTATGATAATATATGTGCTCTTACCGAGAAATAACGGAGCTTTGGTAAACAATAACACTCAAAATATAATATATTAAGTATATTATATTGGAATATTTTTTTTTTTTGTGTGTCCTTCGGTTTCAATTTTAGCATTGCGGTTCCGGGGTTCTATGATTCTAATTAATGATTAAAGACGTGAAACGATCTGCTATTTACCTCCATGATTAAATGAAAAATCGCGATCGGATCTTCCCGTTTGACGCTCAAAGAGCAGGCGACAGAATTGAGCGCTCTGCTCAAGTCAACCGGAGATGGACCCTGATCTTCTTTAGTCGATGTGAGTACAGGAATTCTTTGGCAAACTTGTGGATACAACGGTTCCACCGCCACTCTATAAAACCAGATTCGTTTGGATATTAACCCCTTGCACTATTACTTTTTCACTAGCTACACATATTAGCAATAGCTATTCATTGTTTTTACACCGTGTCAGATTCAAAACACTGAAATATTATACGTAATTCGTATTTGCTAATTCTCAGTCTTATAGATTAAAATTACAGTTAAAGATGAAATTAAACTTTATCGCAAATATGGCGTGCCTTTGTAGTGTTTGGATAATAATCTGTGCCATGAGTGTGACTCGTGGTTGTAAACCAAGGAGTTAACTCTCTGTGGGACTAACTCTCTGGGTATCTATATTTTAAAAAATTAATTTTGTTCAGTTATCACTGCGCTATTAAATTTAATTACTGTATTACAACAGTAGCGACACTACGATCCATCCGTAGCAATTATTAGTTTAAAAATTTTCAAATCAAAGTGAAAAACTGTAATCAATCGTAATTTTTTCTCCGATAAGCAGACAAAATTCGGGCTATAGACGGTTAAAAAATTAATTTTATTCAGTTATCACTGCGCTATTAAATTTAATTACTGTATTACAACAGTAGCGACACTACGATCCGTCCGTAGCAATTATTAGTTTAAAAATTTTCAAATCAAAGTGAAAAACTGTAATCAATCGTAGTCTTTTCTCCGATAAGCAGACAAAATTCAGGCTATACAGGGTGTCCCAGAAAGGGTGTAAGTCCCTTTAAGGGGTTGTTCCTGGGGTGATTATAAACAACTTTTTCCTTTGCGAAAATGTCAAATTCGGCTTTGTTAACGAGTTATTAACGAAAAACAGTGACCAATCACAGAGCGAGTAAGATGGCTGGGCGTCAGCGGGAGCGTTGGATTCCACGCCGGGCTTGTGTTTCTACGAGCAACTCAGGATATATCGAAGCGACTGTTGACGAATGTTAAACAAAAGTTATATCGAATAAACTAATTAATTGTTATTCGTGTGGAACAAATAAATTGAGTTTATTCGATATTCCAAATGGATAATAGACAAATCAACGAAAAGTAATTGAAATTTAATAACGAATAGAATGCATTCTTTTTTCTAATAAAAATTTATTCAAGTAACGTAAAACATTATTATTGATAATAAATGTTAAACGTGGTTGTTTAATAATATTTAGTTCTATCGTTTAATTGTATTTTTATTAGTTTAATACAATATTTAATGGTAATATTAATTATAAATATTTAACGATATTTAATAATTGTTTAATAGTTTCGCCGAAAAGATTTTTTACGAAAACTTGGAAGAACACAGCCAGGAATAAGTTACAACTTACATTAAATTAAGAAAGAATAATCGAAAAATTGAATTAAACTCACTCGATCGACAAAAAGTTCAACTGCTGCTTGAAAATGTCTAAAAATTCACGTATCGTTGCATACAATGTAACATTGTATCGAGCTTGAGGAAGGGAATGTTTTTTACGGCAGAGCAGGGCTACCGAACAGCTGATCGCGGGTCAACGAACTCAGCGTTCACTTCGCGGCGTAGTCACTAATACCAATCGACACCACTGATCACCGACGATCCGTGACACTAATCACTGACAATCCACGACACTAATCACTGATAATCCACAATACCGGGGTGATAAAGTTGAACCAATTGTATTTCTACGTTGTAAAAATTAGTGGCCCTGAAAAGAACCGATTTTGGCTGCTGAACGTGTATCCCCTCTTACTTTGTATCCACGTTCTCGTGCGTGCAGAACGACTGACGCAATGTTCAGCGCGATGAACGCTCGCTTCGTACGGAAAATGTATTGTGCATCAAACGTTCTAAGGTGCGGGTCGCGCGATCGTCAAATGTTCTGCGATCGTAGCGAAGCGAGCGTTCATCGCGCTAAACATGGCGTCAGTCGTTCTGCACGCGCGAGAACGTGGATACGAAGTAAGAGGGGATACACGTTCAGCAGCCAAAATCGGTTCTTTTCAGGGCCACTAATTTTTACAACGTAGAAATACCATTGGTTCAACTTTATCACCCCGGTATTGTGGATTATCAGTGATTAGTGTCGTGGATTGTCAGTGATTAGTGTCACGGATCGTCGGTGATCAGTGGTGTCGATTGGTATTAGTGACTACGCCGCGAAGTGAACGCTGAGTTCGTTGACCCGCGATCAGCTGTTCGGTAGCCCTGCTCTGCCGTAAACCATATTCCCTTCCTCAAGCTCGATACAATGTTACATTGTATGCAACGATACGTGAATTTTTAGACATTTTCAAGCAGCAGTTGAACTTTTTGTCGATCGAGTGAGTTTAATTCAATTTTTCGATTATTCTTTCTTAATTTAATGTAAGTTGTAACTTATTCCTGGCTGTGTTCTTCCAAGTTTTCGTAAAAAATCTTTTCGGCGAAACTATTAAACAATTATTAAATATCGTTAAATATTTATAATTAATATTACCATTAAATATTGTATTAAACTAATAAAAATACAATTAAACGATAGAACTAAATATTATTAAACAACCACGTTTAACATTTATTATCAATAATAATGTTGTACGTTACTTGAATAAATTTTTATTAGAAAAAAGAATTGCATTCTATTCGTTATTAAATTTCAATTACTTTTCGTTGATTTGTCTATTATCCATTTGGAATATCGAATAAACTCAATTTATTTGTTCCACACGAATAACAATTAATTAGTTTATTCGATATAACTTTTGTTTAACATTCGTCAACAGTCGCTTCGATATATCCTGAGTTGCTCGTAGAAACACAAGCCCGGCGTGGAATCCAACGCTCCCGCTGACGCCCAGCCGTCTTACTCGCTCTGTGATTGGTCACTGTTTTTCGTTAATAACTCGTTAACAAAGCCGAATTTGACATTTTCGCAAAGGAAAAAGTTGTTTATAATCACCCCAGGAACAACCCCTTAAAGGGACTTACACCCTTTCTGGGACACCCTGTAGAGGGCAAAAAAGAAATTTCCTATCATCGTTTCATACCTGAACACTGCAAGAAGTAGTTGAACATAGGACGAATACTATTTGATATTTTCTTCGTATCAATTGAATTTTATAGGATCTTATTTTGCAGCGAGTTAAATTTTTACAAAAATGGTGTTCATTGCCGACGTTCCTCGGCGTACACCGAAGATCATGGACAAACCTGAGAGTTCTATACTTGAAAATAAAAATCTGTCGTATTTACAACCAATTAAACAGCGATCAACAGTGTACGCCAGACCATACAAAAAACCAACCGTAAAAATTGAATCGGACACGACGTATGGCTCGTCTTACATGAAGTTCGATTGCGCTCCTAAGTCGAGAATTAATTATGGGAAACATGAGAAGATAGTGGCTGATAACACAGGAAAAATCGACTTCGACACGGTCTACAAGCTCTCTTACCCAGCTTCGACCGGGGAAATGCGCGAAGCTTTCGTTCCGAAGTCACGTTTATCTATCAATGGTATTCACGATATGACGACTACTCATAAATTATCTTATTCAAACCCTGGATACGTGAAAACTGTGTCTTGTAAACCGTACCGAGGAAAAATTGAACAATCTGTATCGATGGATTATGAATCGGTGATGAAAGAATCGTATAAAGATTTTGGTGCGCCTGTGGAAGTTAAGAGACCGCGAAAACGAGAATTCTGGCAAACTAAGTTCAAGACAGATTATAATACTACCAATCGGATGTCTTATTGTTACATAGAACCATTTCGTAAAAGGATTCGAGTACCCTGTAAGCCAAATATTTCTGCTCGGATTGAAAAAGATACGGTGTATAGTACCAGTTATCAAATTCCTGGTCGTTTCGTAGCTAAGGAAAATATGGTTTCTGAATGATATTGTATCTGTAATATATTTAGTGATTAAAAAAAAATTTATTTATTAATGTAGAATGGAAACGTGCTTCGCAAAATATTTTCGAACGTAACGCTAAGGAAGGGCTGTTGATTGTCCAGGTTTTCGCGAGTTGCTCTCGCAAATTAATTATTTTTCGCAAAATAATTGTCCGAGAGCGTTATTCAGCTGTTGTTCTCTCATAAGTCTCTGAGAGCAAAATTCTCGAGGGTGTGCTTAAGTGGATACACAATCTGAGAGTTTTCTCGAGAGTAACCACTGCGAGACTTGTTATTTACTAGCTACTTACGGACCATTTATTAAGAATAGGAAAGGAAAAAAACGAAAATACAATGAAGATATGAAGCTAAGTTTCAATTTGAGAGCTTTCTCGAGAGCAACCATCGCGAGACTCGCTATTTATTAGATACTTATAGGCCATTTATTAAGAATAGGAAAGGAAAAAAACAAAAATACAATGAAGATATGAAGCTAAGTTTCAATTTGAGAGCTTTCTCGAGAGCAACCATCGCGAGACTCGCTATTTATTAGCTAGTTATGGGATACTTATTAATAATAGAAAACGAAAAAAACGAGAATACAGTGAAAATATGACGCTAGGTATCAATTTGAGAATTTTCTCTAGAGCAACCATCGCGAGACTTGCTATTTATTAGATACTTATAGGCCATTTATTAATAATAGAAAAGGAAAAAAACGAAAATACAGTGAAGATATAAAGCTAGGTATCAATTCAAGAGTTTTGCGAGAAACTCTCAAATGGATACCTGGCTTCATATCTTCACTGTATTTTGATTTTGTCCCTTTTCTATTCTTAACAAATATCTATAAAACTTTGTCCGATCGCCCCGAGTCCCAATCCTGCGTTAACTATAAAAACAATAAAATACTTACCCTGCATCGGCTTGCATAAAGATGGGCATGTTCTCTGCGTTGGCAGAGGATCCAAGTACGCAGACTACTTCTCCGTAATCCTGCATAATGTGCAACATTTCTCTGGTAACAGAAGTGTTACAGTCGGTGAACAGGGATACCAAAAGGGGTACATTGTCTATTAGTTCTATGTGCGGTCGAATCTTATCAATGCCTCGAGGTAGTTTTGCCTGTAGAACGAATTGAATATAAAAATTCGTACCGTGAAAAATCTGATCGTAGAAACTTACCCTGTTCGATAGATCGAAGTTTACAGGCGCACTTTGTTCGGTGCTGTCTGTGAGACAACTCAGAGATCGCCAAGCTTCTTGTCCCGAACCTAAATCCACGCTTTGTACTAGCACACTGTCTTCGCTTCTCACCGTGTCCTGTTCCCTGTTAACGATCGATTCATTATTTTATACGTATACATTTTTGTCATCCAGTTGTTGCAAATTAAAACTCATTATCTCCTTGTCTTACTATTTTTTTTTTTTTTTTTTCTTTTTACTGCTTATGTATCGAAGCATTAGCTCTTTATTGTTTTAATTGCTTGGCGCCGGGTATGGTTAAACAGAAATTATACATAAAGTCAAACTTCAGAGTCTCGATTCTCCGATTAGCAAAAATGTGAGACGGTATAACTCTATTAATGTAAGTTAAATAGTAACTCTATTAATGTAAATTAAATAGTAACTCTGTTAATATAAATTAAATAGTAACTCTATTAATGTAAATTAAATAGTAACTCTATTAATGTAAGTTAAATAGTAACTCTATTAATGTAAATTAAATAGTAACTCTATTAATGTAAGTTAAATAGTAACTCTATTAATGTAAATTAAATAGTAACTCTATTAATGTAAATTAAATAGTAACTCTATTAATGTAAATTAAATAGTAACTCTATTAATGTAAGTTAAATAGTAACTCTATTAATGTAAGTTAAATAGTAACTCTATTAATGAAAATTAAATAGTAACTCTATTAATGTAAATTAAATAGTAACTCTATTAATGTAAGTTAAATAGTAACTCTATTAATGAAAATTAAATAGTAACTCTATTAATGTAAATTAAATAGTAATTCTATTAATGTAAATTAAAACTTAAAATGTTTCAATATTTTTATTTTTGATTACGAAAAATCGATAAATAGTACATGATTAATGATGGATAAAAGCGTGGTTCATACTAGATACGGAGCTCGGCGTCAAGGAGTTAATATACCGTCATCGTATGCATCATTTGCATTTAACGATCCTCAGTATTACAAACTAAGACTAAAGCTGGAATTAAAATTGAATTTTCTAGGTTTATTTATTGAATCTAAGTTTATCGAATCTGCGTCGTAATTTATACGACTTTAACTAGTTACTGTAAATCAAGGGTTTAACTCTTTGCACTCCTATGACGAGCTGGACTCGAGATTCCGCTCTGCTACATTTAATTCAGTTTTAACGTGCGAAGCGTATTCTTTTATGTAAAAATTAAATTTTGTAGGAACTTATCAATGCAGATATGTTACCTCTTATAAAAATACGATCGTTAAGGCAAATTCAGTAAGCTTTCGAAAATATTATAAATACGACCCAGTGATGATAAAATATTGACTGTGACCAAGAGCGCAGAGAGTTAATAAACGAATCAACTGTCTACCAGCGAATAATAAAATAGTTAAAAAAAAGAGCTACGAAACGCGACAAATAAACGATCAACTGTACCAACGAAAAAATTCTAGTCTACTGAAAAAAGGGCGAGGGAGAACGAAAAATAATTACGAAAAATGTGCCTGTCCCGTTCTCGCGATCCTCTGTACTAGATGACTTAGACTGGCATGCGAAATTCAGAATAACATCGTATCATTCTTAATAATTTGAAAAAAAAAAGAACAATTTTAACCCTTTGCGGTCCGAACTATATTCCACACTTTAGTCCAACTGGTTCATCTTTAATAGTCTACTTTTAAGAACTGTCAATAATTTGGCTGAATTTTCATATTTTCATAATCAATAAGATATCTGGATAGAAAATGTTTCATTAAATTAAATTTTAATACAAAAGAATATGTTTGATATCCCAGAAATAAAAATAATGGAAGAAAATAAAAATGTCGAGTCCGGCTCGACATAAGACCGCGAAGGGTTAAAGAACCTTTTCAAGCGATGGTAGATACGAACCTATGGCTCATAGCACTTTTTATCTGAGACGTTCCCGTGTCGTTCCATTCCGTGGTCTCATCGTCGAACTTGACCGTAGTGAAATCGGTATTTATAGCGCTTGGCGCGGACATACTCATTGCACGGCTGTTGTCCAGGTTCGTGCTACAACGTAAAACAGATCGTACTATGGAAAAATGATTTTCTCCTGTACCATTCATGCAGGATATAATCGTTGGAACACAAACACATCGATGCAGCATATTTATGCAGCAGAAATGTTCGAATTGCATGCTCTTAACATGTTCGAGTATCGGGGAACTCTGGATTCGAATAATTGTATCGTGAAGCGAAAGCACATTTCTCAATCGTAAATAGATACGTGTAATAAATACAACGAGTGGTCTATTTCATATTTTTTTTTTTTCTTTTTTTTCAGTGTTTGTGTGTGATAAGAGGGTAAATATGTAACATACCGAGGAGAGACACGATTAAGCAAGTGGCTGGCCTCATCCATGCAGGAGTAATTATGCTGATGAGATTGGGCCGAGGGAGTGGGTGAGGACATGGCTGCTGCCTGGCTCACCCACCAACCCACTGGACTCTCGGACCTAATATTGGCGTGTTAGTTACATACATTTATTTGTGTACTTCATGTATGTCGTTGTAAATAACGAGAATATTAACACATGTGCAATATAATGTAGAGGTGTACAAGAATCAAGGTAGTTAAAAAGTTGTAACCGCTAATGAAGAAGCCATTAAACTATATGACGTAGTTCATCATTAACTACCAGCGTTTTAACTTAGTGCTCTAATCATTAACGTAATAGAATAAATGGAAAAATATCGGTAAGAAAGAGTACTTAAAGTTGGAACCTCACTAAAATATCAGTCATGAAACCAAAGGGGGAAAGAAAATCAGATCATTGCATTCGAAGAACGTTTAACTCTATACACCTTGAGTTGTGCTTCGTGGTATAGTAAAATCAGGAAGATTCTATGGCTCGAGATAGAACGAAAATTAAGAATGTAAAAATTGCGTTGGAGGCAACGTTTGTGAGAGAAACGTATTCGAAGATTGATCGAATAGGTGTGTAATTAATGAACCACGTTATGGATTTTACTATGAATCACTACTGTCTACTATTACTATTATAGTGAAATACGTAACAGGAGTCGTTAATCAGGTGGACGTGTACTTGGTCGATTCTCAAATTCATTTTATTTATTTTTTTTTTAAACGGTGCTTCCAATGCAATTTTTTTTATTTTTCATTACCCGTGCTAGTCCGAGCCACTGAATCTCTTCTGATTTAATTACCACGAATTACAGGCCACGGTGTAATCGTAAGAAAAAATTATTAACAAAGAGCGTAACGAATAAACATGCAAATTAGTAACAGTAATGAAAGAAAGAGGTATAGACAAACATATACGATGGGGGCATGTGTGGATATCTCTCCAGCCATTGCTGTCTCCTGTAACGTACATGCATATTTTACATTCACATCCACAGTTATGACGAATAGCTAGTTAAACAAATTTATTATATCAGTAACCAACGTTTATTTTAGAACTTACAACAGATTAGAGAAGAAAGAAAAAAAAAGAGAACACTAAGAGACGACATATATATACGTATATATATTCAGATTAATAACGAAGAAGAAATTGAAACACCAGCAACATAACGATTAGTGTAATACTTTGTGTTGAATATGTTTTTGTACACAGACTTTACACGTATAAAATAGAACATATTTATACTTTCCAACGTGAGGACATGCCCCAAACATTTTTAGTTTAATCCAAACGCAAAAGAAAGCAAAGCAAAGTAGTTTATAGAGACATTAGTGATAGAAGAATCAGGTACAGTACCTAGCTCTTTCACTGAGCAACGATATATGGCAATTCCATCCGCTCTCGAGTCCCATTTTTTCCGAAAACACGCGTGATCTCAGTTCGTTCTCCTTACTGAAGTGAACGAACCTGATGCAGGCTCTATCAAGCTGCTCGATTAATTGTACCTATTTAAACATTCTACGTTACATTTTGATAATTGATTCGAGGTAGAATCAGGACACCATAATGTCTTACCATATCCGTCTGTGCTTGATATTGCATGGTCACCATTCCAATGAAGACTTGATTGCACTGAATTTCGAAGCAACTATCAATACTGTTCACATTATCGTCTTTGTTCTCGTTGCACAGCAAGGAATCTAATTTTTATAAAATGACACCGGTGAATATTTCAAGCCTGTTTGTAGAATAATAAAGATTTTATTCCACGATACTTACCAGTAGAATGAAATTGTCCAAGTATGCCCCTGACTCTGGGATCAAGTACGTTTCTAAAGTCCCAAGGTAGAGGAGTGGGACTTCTATGAGGTGCGTACAAGTGTTTGCTGTCTGCGGGGAGTTCTAAATATATCTTGGACATTTTGTCGCTGATACCACGTGTCAGCGGTCTGTATGCAAACGCAGTGCAGTACGATGTTAAACTAGTTCTCTGATAAAAATCTTGCACCTTTTTCCTGGAACACGATGAATGTGAGAATTGAAAGAGACACAGAATTTCACGTATATTATTATTACAAATGTTTCTATTCACCTATCCGATGGCGAAAATGGACAGAGATCATGGCCGTCCCAATATTCGATACAAGAATCCAAAATAATGTCTGCTGTACCTTGCGTAAGCAATTGCAAACCACCACCAGTGCGTTCTTTAACGACCACTGCGACCATGTGTGGAAATGGAAACTTTAATTTCGTGGCGATACTTAAAGAACGTGCAAATTTGATGTCTCGTCGTACCATTTCTGGTTGCTGTAACAGAAACAGTATTTTAATTCCTCTCTTAACGAGAGATTAAAGGAAAAAAGAATTGCAACGATGCTTACAACGTGCCTAAACGTGGATAACTGTTGCTCCAATTGGAATATATTTTGTGCCTGGTCTTGGAAACCTATCTGCTTCGCTAATTCACATAAACACCTATACGAATGATATACGTGTATTTGAATTGATTGGAATTGATAATTGACAAAGAAAAAAAAGGATAGAACAGAAGTGTGAGATTGTCCCATGATTAGCATTCACATGAATATATGTTTGGAGATACATTCACCCATATAAACGGATATAACTATAAATACGTAGGATACGTAAAAATAACTATGGTTGGACTGACCACATATGTCCAAGGCTCCCTGATTCGTCGACTAAATACACTTGTCTTGAACTTTGCATTGTATCTTTTGCCTGATACCCACTCTTATCTTCTATACTGTGATCCTGGTAGCTGACAAATGTGTATGATCAACGTTACTGGTAATTGGACGTGTTACCTTTGGACTGTCTTAGGATTATGCGTATGATAAACTGGATGTAATTAGCTTGACATTTGGGATAATTAGTTCGAGTAATGCACACAGACGTGGGGAAGAAATGCAATGCGACAAAACACATAAACGAAAATACGATTCCAGCGACGCGAATACATACCGTCTGTTCGTGACCGGTACAAGATTCTCATTATACAGAGCTTCACACGTGACATGGCAACAGAATTGCATGTAATGCTCTTGGGTATCCATGTTACACGTGTTGAGCAGGATTGCTAAACCTAGGGGTTTTAATGAGTTCAAGTGTTGCCTCCAAGAATGATCGTCAAATTGTAGACGGAATGGCAAAGCATGATCATGAGTCAGGTCCAGAACTTCAGCTGTCGAATGGGACATATCTAAAAATCGTTTCATTCTTAAGATCATCGTTTTCTTAAATCAAACTTCTCGAGTAATGCTTCCTTAACCCTTTCAGTGCAAGCTAATTCGCTGCACTGGCGAGAAGTGCCAGAGCCGATATATCGCTTTACTATTCGCATTGCGGGAGAACTCTATCTTAAAATAAATTTATAATACGTTATAAATGGTCTAATTTCATTATGAGAGAATATATTTATGACAACATAATTTTGTTTCACCAATGTTATATTACCTATAACAATTACGCGTTTCGGGAGAGATAATCCGTCCGGCGCGTACCATGTACCCTTGGAGTTATTTTTTAGTTTTATTATGTAATATTATTCATCTTGCTACAAAATATATTGGAAATGCAAAGTATGTACTTTGTAATAAATGGTCCGTATAAAATTATGATGAAAAGATGACTTTTTGTATATGCAAATACGTTTCGTAAGAGAGAACTCAACTTTTACTTTCTTCCTGATCTTTTATACCTTTGTTATTTATATAATTTTCAATGAATTTAGAAAAACTAGTGTCATTGTTTTGTCCTCTATTTCGTCCTTAATATACTGCTTTTTGAATCGTGTAAATATTGTTTCTTGTTCGGTTTTTATCAGCATTTTCCCAAACCCTGGTAAAACCGTGAAATTCGGCCGGTTATTTTCGCATAGGCACCTCTTTTTCGCCTGGCACTAAAAGGGTTAATATTCTTTTTTATTTTTCATTACCATGTGTCACGAACGATGTTTTATTCAAATCTTGCTTGGAGTCTTCGGTTTGAGTTTGGCATTGAGGTTCCGAGGTTCTATCTAAACTACCGGTGCTGCAAACAGATTTAAAAATCAGCTGTTTAAATGGTAACTCTTTAGAAAATGGATACGTGCCTCGAAGACGGTGACAAAGTACTGGCGTTTCGTAAAAAAAATACTTTCTCCGCTGTCGGATTAGGCCACGAAAGAATCCCTTTCTTGTCGACGCAGCACAACGCCTGGAAATTGAATTGTTATTTATAAGATATAACTACAACTGTAAAACTAAATTGTCCTGTGTTTGAAGTACCGTGACTGATCCTAAAACATGCAGAATGCTCGCGGATCTCGACATCATGTGCTCTTTACCATATAGAATATTGAAAAAGTATTGTTTCAGTTCCAACCAATTGTACACCACTTCTGGATGGCTAGGTCCAGAAATATCTGCATCTTCGAAAGGGTCCGCAAACTGGAACGGATGAATTTTACAAAATATCGTACGAAGAATTTTCTCAATATTCTACGAAAATTCTTCTTAATCTTAATCGTGTATTAACCTGAAGTTTCTCCGAGGACTGATAAAGCTTAAACAGAGCTTTGAAACGAGCCATTCCGAAACAATTTAAAAAAATCCAGCAAGTCGGAAATACTAACGGAAGCAAAGGTATGCTAACAGCGATCGGTTGTAGGAAGAACATTTCGTTCCAGTAACCGACGCCGAAGTATTCTGACAAGTACAAGTATCGAAACAAATTTACAACTAATACAATGATGAGAAGAACCGGATAAGCTAATTGTTCGATGCAGCAAATCATTAAAAGATGCCGTTTACGATTGTGATATGTAACCGGTCGATCGAGGGCTTGATCGAAAGCCATTCTAAGATTCATCAAGTATGGTGTTTCTTGAAGCTTATAGACTTTATTCTTCAACGGTGTTCGAGCCTGTGGTGTTGAAAAAATTTCATTCGGACTGTGAACCTGTGGACTGTACACTTCTCTCGCGTGTAACACTGGTGCTTCAGCATCCTGAAATTATTTCACATTATTGTAGGGATTTTAGGTTGCAGACGGGTGTCTCTATAAATACTCAACAATGGACACTGTCTTAAGAACAATAATTATTTATTAACTAATTACTATGCTCGTTCTTACAATGTTCGCTCTCTAACTCTCTTCTCTAGACTCCTCCTTCTCGACTCTCCTCTGACTAAACTCTCTCTGACTAACTACGCATTTTCTCCATTCATTTATTCCCTCATTCTCTCTTCTTCTATTCTCAATCTCTTTCACTCTGCTCAGGCATTCCCAGAAACTCTTCGGTCACGCGATATTCCCTGTCACTCGGTCCAAATACTCTTTTCTCGCACCTCTATCGCTCCAGACTAAACATTCTCACCTCAGACTTACCATTCACACATTATTATGAGCCATTTTATATGACCAGATGTTGGACTTACGTCGTAAGGAATAGAATATCCAGGTGCTTGCTGTCCTGGTTTTATAACAATTATATCCCCGGCAACTAACAATGCCCAGGGCAAATTAACTATGCGACCATCGCGGTAAGTCCACTGTAAAGTTAAACAAGGAGACAGCGGACTGCATAAGTGTGGATAATTTTCTGGATCCCATTGGCAACTATTTTTTGCGTCTGAAATAGGTGAAACATGTTCGTATAGTATTTATTAAAGTATTATGAATTATTATTATATTGGCTATTTAAGTATTGGAGTACCTTCTAATTGGTCGATAAGAACTCGTACTCTATAAGGAATTTCTTCGTGTCGTAACTTATTATCAGATACGACTAAAATAAAGTTTAATACTATCAAACAACAGACAGTCAGTCCTTCGTAAGGCAGTGTAGGGTACCTGTAACGATAAAAAGTGTATATAACACATTTTGGTTTAAATATTTGTGAATTTTCAAGGAAAGTCTGAAACAGTGATATTAAAAATATAAATTGTAGCGATAAGCTATTATGGAAAAAAAAATTATTTAATTCATACCATGTATCGTTGAATGTGAAGAATGCAATAACAAGGATAATAGCATTGATCAAAAGTGCGATTGCTGAAGTCCAACAAAGAGTTGTGTACTGACTACGATGATGTAAAGTGTCCTTCAGCCAAGCTTTATATTTTCTGCGCATAATTATACAGAATATATATAATACGAAAAAATAGATTTATTCTTCGGTATAAATAACAGATAATTAATGTAATTACTTATTCTTTCTGCAGTCCTCTTCATATTCTTGTAAGACTCTTCTAATATCACGTTGCAATGTTTCAAGTGCACTTCTTGTACTTAGTCCTAATGGTTCTTCAGATTTATTGTTAGTATTTTCATTTGGTTTGGAAGTGCTGTCCTTTGCTTGATCGCCATCCATTTTCTATAAAACGAAGTCGTTAAATCTTTGTATATCTCAGTATACGGTACACGTTAAAATTCACACATACAGATTCCAGTAAATTATAACGCATACAGAGAATAAAAATATACATGAAAAAATCATCCTTTTTTACGCCTAATATGATAAACATATTAACTCTTATATGCATAGGGATGACGTGAAACGAAGTAGGAATAATTATTAATTCTATCGAAAGAAACAGGAAAGTATAACGTATTAATTAATAGATATATCTTTCTGCGATCTGCGTATGCTTGAAGAAGTAAATAATAACATGCAGAATAAATAATAGACAAGAGTACAAGCAAACAAGGATTCTAGCTAGTCTATCGTTTTCATTTCAGTTTTATTCGTAGAACATGCAGTTCGATCTTGTTATTATTTTTCTTCCTATTCTTTCTTTTTAACGTCACGCTCAAGCAACAACAATGTATTGAATCCACACCATAAAAAAAAAGTTGTAACCAATAAACATAGATTAAGAAAAAATTGAAGCAACATTTGGTACATTTATTACAGCAGAAATAGGTACAGGAAATGAAATAAATAAGGAAAGAACAATACAAATATGATTTATTAATACAGCAAGTTTCGAAGGGACGAAAGCAAAATCAAAACAAACAGAGCGAGGTTAAAATGCATTAACACTTGCATAAGTCGTTCCTAGTGTACTGTTTTTGTGTTTCTTGTAATTGACGTACAATTTGTTGGTTTAAAGTTCGGTCGTATGTCGGTTAACTAAAAATAATGGAAAAAGTTTCATAATTGTGAATGACCTAAATCAGAACGAAGAATGCATATTCGGATGGGTCACATCACAAACACATAAGTTTTAAAACACGACACTCAGTACTGATAGCGATGTACGCGTAGACCCAATGTTGTTTATCCGATATAATTTTGTTGTGCGATTCGTTAAAATTTAACATTCATACATCTCGTATTCTCGTACATCTTGATGCACGAGTGTGATAAATAAATAATTTCGGAATGCATGCACTCGTGTTCATAGTGTTTATTGAATGGTAACATAACCTCGAAAAAAAAAAAAAA
>SMSQ01026120.1:0-15320 GCA_019453375.1 Ctenoplectra terminalis
AAAAAAAAAAAATCCTGTTATTAAATCACAGTAACTTCGACATTTAATTAAAAGAACTTTATCATTAAAAACTGCAGAGAATAAAAGTCAGTCTGAAAAAACAAAAAACATTTTTCAATCCTCCAACAACGAAGTCAATCTCTATTTGAAAAAACATGTATTTACACAGCCATTCACAGCTTACTCATCAGCCTTCTATTGTCACTCCTGTTTATTCAGATAAGAAAGAAAGGAGGAAAATGCGTGGTTTGTTCTTAATCCACCAACGATTACATTAAATTAAATGGTGAATTTTTCATTTCTCCCGTTTCTTGTTACAGTTTGCAACTTCGTGGTGCACGACCGCTGTCTCAAGGCCGTCGTCTCTTCCTGCTCCAGCATCGCGGCAAGCCTCATTAAGGTAAGAATACCCTCGGTTTCTGTTCTTGCCCCTTTTGTGTGACCAGAGATGAGTGAATTCTTCCTCGCGACCTATATTTATGCGCTGCTGAGAATACTTTGTTGCATGGTGTCATAGCTGCGTCGAAAGTTCTGCTCGCAACCAAGTGAACTTTGTGAACCGAGCTCGCATTAACGACAGCCATGATATTTTAAATAGACTTACTTTTAATGTTTCAACTTGTTCACTTGTTCACAGCCTTCTTTTTCTTCCATAAAATAGTTGTCCGAGTAAAAATGGGACGGGTTGTTTTTAGAGTTGCATTAAATGGTAAATTATTTTTATGTTAGTTATATTTAAGCGGAGACAAATTGAGAAAAGAAAGAGATTTTTTGCTCGAAATTAATTGTTGCGAGGAATGTAATAGTTTGCAAGTGCTTTGTGTGATTGGAACAGGTATTTATAACAAGGAGAGATAGGGAATAAGATGTTTTTTTTTGTTGCAGAACCCGGTTGCACACTGTTGGTCCGAATTGCTACATCGTAGAAGAAAATTCTGCAACGTCTGTCGTAAACGGTTCGATGATAATCTATCCATACACTGTGAAAGTAAGTTTTTCTTTTATGTCCCTTTTTTTTCACCGCCGATGTTATATTTTATGTCGATACGTTTACATGCTTGTTTTATTAATCTAGGATAAATAAAAACGTAGTACTGTTTAACACGTTAAGCGCCACGCCGGTCCCTGCGGACTGACGCTGAAATTTCCGTTTAGGCGTCGTTGGTTTCTGAGAACTTGCAGTATCAATTTGAAAAAATAATACCTTATAATTCATTGATGGATTCTATTAAATCACATTAAACAAAGATACGACTTTCCTTCGCAGACCTCTACAATTTTCTTCTTAAATTCTTAACAATTTTGCGACCAAATGTTTTTGAATTAGTATCGTACCACACAGCCTGACGGAAAGCCGACCAAAATCGGCGTGGCGTTTAACGTGTTAAAATTGCTTACCAAAATAATATAGTTTTTGTTTTTTTAAATAGTTTATTTTATGTCGCATCAATCACTAAGTTAAGTTATTAGGGACTCAGTCTGTGAAAAAAATGTTATTTCGAAATTTATTCGTTATTTGGAATTAACGTTTATGGAGAAGCTTAGTATTTTTTAGAAATTTTAGTAGTTGCTATGTTTTTATTTCTTTCTTTTCAATACATGTTCTTAAAACCCTTTCGCTACTATGACCGACTATAGTCGCTGACCACGAATTAACTTCTGTATACTATGGGCGGCTATAGTCGCTCGACCATTGGATATTATGAGCAAGTATAGCCACCCAATAGATTGCATTCATATTTGCAAATTGCAGGCCTATGATCGGGAAAAATAGTATTTATCGTATGCTTACATGGTAAATTAGATGATTCAATATACAAAAGCAGAAAGAGTCGTTATAACAAGACGATGTGACATAAGTCACTGGTAAGTCCTATGGTCGCGTTTTTCGCCTGAGACTTCCGTAGCGAAAGGGTTAAAGTTTACAAATTCGTTCTATTTTCTTCTTAAAATATCGTACATTTTTGTATTAGTAAAACAGCGTAAAATGTACGGTAGTAAAATTTTTCACCTACTTATTTATTTTTACAAATATTGAATTACATACACATATCTATTATGCTTTTTTTGTTTCTAAATAAGAAAAAAGAAACTGTACACGGAAGAGTTGTTTTTTTACAAGAATTTAAAGAAGGGAATGATATTAGCACGATTTTTACTTTGAACTCATCGAGGCTACTATTATCATTTAATCTTTTACACTACGATTCATTTGCAACGGACGCATGTTTACACATTTAATTTAATTCTTCCTCCGCGTACGTAGTAATCCAAAGCAGATAATGAATTTTAAGTTTTATTCGGTGTATTTCAATAAAATAAAAAAAGAATTCTGATACATAATTCTAATCCATAAAACTATAATACAATTTTACAAAGTATTATTAAACTTTTAAAGTCTTTATTTCCATGCGATTAAGTTGTCGAAGCTATTACTTTGTAAAAGTTTATTTAAACTCACTGTATGTGGGTATACCATGCAAGATTAAACTTTCTATTCCAATTTTTCCAACTTCAAAGAAACCAATTGTAAGTTCTCTTTCAATTTAAAAAAAAAGTTACATAATTCTCTCAATAAATATTATTTCATTATTTTTCTTACTCTAAATTTGTTTAATACTAGAATTACCAAAATAATAAAAATGACCGATCTGTAATTTCCTATACAAATTTTATAAATTTACCGTGATGCTTTTTACCGTATTTTCGGTGATTTTCTGTTAAAAATATAGACAAAGGTTTGTCTTCTTGCATTATGTATTTTTTCATATATTTTTAATTTTTATTTTTTCGGTACAAATAAGTGTACGTTAATCGTTGATGCTTCTGATAATTGAAATTCTGGATATATGTATATATGTATTCCCTTTTGGTCAGATTTTTTTATTGCTTATATTTTATTATTGCTATAGAATCTTTTAAACAATTTTTTAACTTGATTTAAAGTACACCGAGACGAATCGGATCAAAATAAGAATTTAGTCAAAAGAAAGATTTTTAAGTTCAAGCAAATTTTTTATCATTAACGTTTTAAACTTAACGGGTACTAATTACAAATTTATAACAAAAAGTTAACTTTTTAAATTTTGACAATTATTTTATCATTATCAAAAGAAAATGATCTAATTCGCCTCTGCCTATCCTACACGAATATTTTAGGATTCCTGTCTTACGTAGCAGAATTCTATTTTTTATTATTATCAATACTGCGGTTTTTCGTGTTATATTATATCTACTAAGCTTTATTTTCTACACATATTTTCGCACTAGATAGATATATTTTATCTCAGCCTCACCGACCAAGAAACAGAACTTGGTCTGACAAAATTTCCTTATGATTCGTTCTTCCATTCCAGCTCATATTACTGTTCTATCAACCTGTTCCTATATCTACGTATTGTGTCTTTTATGTTTTATTTTCCGCTTTAGCTTTCTATGTCTCTCTCTTAACCATCCTACTACCCTTATCTCACTCTTATCTCACAGTGTACTTTCTAATACCTTCTCTAATCTGTATCCCAATCTTTCTATTGCTGTACAGTTTTTCACTAAATGTTTTAGCGATCGTAGGTCTTTCCCACACAGTCTACATCTCTTTTCCTCTTCTTTCCTCCAATATTTACTGTTCATATTATCGCATCTCGTCTTTGCTAATCATTTTTAGCTATTTCCTTCTCCACTTTTACTCAAATACTCCGGGAGCTTATATACCTATACAGATATACTTAGGGTAAGTCCGGGATAATTAAACCACCAGGAGAGACCGACCAGTATTAATATCTCCGTTTTTTATATAGCTAAAACAAATAAATCGGCTTATTATTATTCTCGCACTGACAATCGTCGCAAAACCGTATATACAGGGTGTCCCAAAAAGTCTGTAAGTTCCTTCAAGGTATGATTCCTGATACGATTTCAAGCAGCTTTTTCCTTTGCGAAAATGTCAAATTTAGTTCGGTTAACGAGTTATTATCGAAAAAGACTGACCAATCACAAAGCGAGTAAGACGGCTGGCCGCAGCAGGAGCAATTGTGAACGAGTGTTGAAACTCAGTTTATTTGTTCTACATGGCTAATAATTTATTTATTTATTTGATGTAACTTTTATTCAATACTCGTCAGCAGTTGCTTCGATACATTCTGACTTGTTCATCGAGGCACAAGCATGGCGTGGAATCAACGCTCCTACTGGCGGCCAACCGTCTTACTCGCTTTGTGATTGGTCAGTGTTTTTCGTTAATAACTCGTTAACAAAGCTGATCTTGACACCATTGAAACCATTTCGAGAATCATGCCTCAAAGGGACTTACAGATCTTTTGGGACACCCTGTATATTATAAATTATATTTAACCTTTTAGCTACTGTACGCCACTATAGTGGCTTTCGCGGATGCTATCTCTCTCAACGATACACCATTATAGAGGCTCACTTATTTCTCAGTCGTTGAGAGTTGTATACACCATTGCAATGCAATAAGAATACACGTTCACACGATATTATAGCTTTTAGACTCTTTCAAGACTCTTTATATCAAAATTTACGAAGAAAACTATAATTTATTTATTTATATATTTGTTGCAACATGTCAGGCCATGTCGTACAGTGGTACAGCTCCGCGAAAAATCTCGCCATAGCTAAGAGGTTAAAGTTATGTGCAAGCTAGAAAGTAAAACTAAAAAAAAAAACTATTTCGAAACCTCCGAAAGCTAGGTTTGCGTTAAACGTGTAAGATGCGGACGTTGATTACATGATGGATGCTCTAAGCATGAGAACATTTATGATTTATATAAAAAATTTAAAAGAGAACAATATATCAACTAATTTTCTCTTGTATTATAATTTGTATAAGCTACATTTTTTGGTATTTTTTACCAAATTACTTAATTACTAAATTACTTTAAAACCAATTTAAACCCGAATATGCGGTTGAGACTGTCCATTTGAAATCTTACTTTTTTTTACTAAAAAACGAAATAAATATTTTAATATGTCGCGAAGTATGATTTATATATATTCTAAATTACTTATACGCTGCTTTAATCTGCCTAAAATAACAAAAATGTAAGAAACCAACAATGCAATAGCTTTTTTCCCCAAAAGTGGTCGAACTATCTCGAACTTACCCTATATCTGTTGTATCTGCTTATCAGTGTATTATTTCATTGTATTATCATCAACATGTTCCGTGTCAGTCCGAAATCTTAAGACTTTCCGTTCACGCCGCGTAGTTTTGCTTTTGACGTATACCTTACAATATATATATATATATATATAAATGTTGGGTTGGTACAGGTAAAGGTACTCAATTATAAAACATAACAAAGTCTTTAATACTAATACTGATATTACATTAATTCTATATCTCACGCACTCTCTCTATTCTCTTTGAAACTCTGTGAAACTCATTCTTCGACTCTCCACTGTCTACTCTCAACTCTCCATTCACAACTGTCTCGCACGCGCACTTTCCCTACCAATATATTTCAACATTTTCTCTCTTTTAATTCCTTAATCTCTTTCACTTTGTCCAGGCATTCCTCAAAAATCTTTGGTCATCCGATGATCTCGTTCACTCGATCCAAACACTCTTCTTTCGCACTTCCGTTGCTCGATCCCAAATACTCTTCGTTCACACGTCCTTCGTCCTAGACTAAGCATTCATTCCCGACTCACGATTCCATTCTCACATATACAATACAACAAAGATTCTGATTATCAAGAAAAAGATGAAAAGTATAAGATGCATTTGTAAAACAAAGCAATAAATTTTATTTTAACGAATTAACTGAACAAACACGGGTGAAACGCTCCTTCGTTTCACAGCGAAAATTCCTTATGCTTTGAGCGGAAAGTCTAGCGTGATGCGCTTCACACTGCACGGAACGTGTTAACACTAGAACTACCGGAATGGTAAAAATGATCAGTTCCTAATTTTATATAGAGGCTTTATAAATTAACCACGGTGGGTTTTGAAAAATTTTTCACAATTTTCTATCAACCCTGCTACGGTCCTCAAATTCATTTCGATCTAAGCGCTCGCTCTCATTTGATTAAAAAAGTTCCTAATTAAAAGAGTCCCAAATGTGTATTTAACATGAAATTGAAAAAAGCAAATTTTCACGTCGATAATAGCTTCTTTACATTTTTCTCGAAATGAGGAAATATTTTAACAAAAGAAAAACCCGATTTGGTTGAAAATGACCCAAGGACCGTAGCAGGGTTTAACACGTTGAATGTTGCGGTGGGGTGACCTCCGGTGACCGGCAGTCAACTTGCCAGTGGCGCCATGGGAGTCATCGGTGACCGACGATGCCGTAAATGACAATATTTGAACAGTGTTCAATATTACTATTGTTATTGCAACGATACAAAGACACTAGTGTGTGATAAAACGCATAAAAATAGTTTTATTTGCAATCGTAAGCATGTTATACTCGCATTTTGTCGATGTATTGTATTAAAACATAACAACTCTCTCCGGTGTCGTGGGCCAGTCGTGCAAAATTCGTCCGGCATTCAACGTGTTAATAGTACAGATAAAGGTTTATTTCCTTTGTATTGCGAATATTTTTCACATACGTTTCATTTTTTATTTCTTCGGTACAAAAACAAGTACACTTTAACGCGTTAAGTGCTACGCCGGTCTCTGCGGACCGATGCTGAAATTTTATGCTAAGAATCGACGGTATCGATTTCAAAAAATAATACTTTATAATTCATTAATGGGTTTTATAAACTACGTTAGACAAAGATACGACTTCCTTTTGCTAGCTGTCACCATTTTTTTTCTCTTAAATTCTTAGCTATTTTGCGACCAAATGTTTTCAAATTATTATCATAGAACACAGCCCAACGGAAAGTCGATCAAAACCAGCGTAGCGCTAACGTGTTAATCGTGGGTAGTTCTAGTGTTAAGCAACCTGTTTATATCAATTATTAGTTTCTATTTCGCTCATCAGAACAAAACATTGTGATCTATGATCATCTTTTTCTCCTTTAATAAAAAAAAAACAAAAGAACATTAATTTGATTGCAGTATGCGAGTACTTTGTGCACACGGAGTGCCAGGATTTTGCCGTGGCAAATTGCAAAGAGAACGCCACATACTTACCTGGGAAGGACTTGGCGCAGGTAAAACACACTCATCACTGGCGAGAAGGCAATCTTCTCAGCAATTCGAAATGCGCTGTCTGCAAGAAAAATTGTTTTTCTGCCGAGTGCCTTTCTGGGTTTCGTTGCGAGTGGTGTGGCATGACGGTAATGTTCTCTTTCTTTTGTAAACTACCATTTATCATTCTACGGCTCTGCTATCGAGATAGGGTACAAAACCTTCCAGTTTTTTTTTTTTTTATGTTTATAAATAAACAAAATATTTGATTCTGCTTATACTTTAATTCTGTATCGTTTAAAATTATCGTAGTTATTCCCCTTCGATACAGAGGTAAAAAAGTTAAGTTGTTTGGAAACCGTTTAACGATACTTAATTATCTTAATTAAAAATAATATCGATTGTTCTCAAATTGAATAAATGTTTTTTATTAGAGTAACGAACTCCGGATTTCAATGAAAGTACCAATTTAAAATGAAATAACTACTCGTATAATATAAATCGAAGCGTAGATCTACGTAAAGTGTTAAAAACTGTTTTATCGAGAGCTGACAGGAATGTATAATACTTTTGCTTTTTAGTTCATAA
The DNA here is from genome assembly GCA_019453375.1 of Ctenoplectra terminalis. NCBI lineage: Eukaryota > Metazoa > Arthropoda > Insecta > Hymenoptera > Apidae > Ctenoplectra > Ctenoplectra terminalis. The sequence continues at coordinate 7,697 of SMSQ01026120.1, forward strand.
AAGATTTGACTAGTGTTGCAAATACCAAATTAATTTCTACGTAATTTCAAACTAATCTATACGTATTAGATAAAAGATTTTTATCCTTACTGTCTCTGTTAGCTTTCGAAAAAACAACTTGTAACACGCAATATGATTCATTGCCTTTTTATTAACCTCTTTCGGAACAGTGACACACACGTATACGTGTGTATATTTAATTTTTAAATTTTTTTATACCCATGGTCGGTTATATAAACGTTATTTCGTGATATATTTTTGTTGTTTTTCACTTTCTCAGTTTGTTTAATTGGTATCGCTTTAAAATGAATAAAATATAATTGAATAAAAAATTAGATCACTCTATTCTAAGGTTAAAAAAAAATTGTTCTTGAAGTGGTTAAAGCATAAGATTAACTATTTTGAAGCAATGGTTAATGTTTTATTTCATAATTATCTGATTGCAGTTGCATTCTTACTGTTATAAAAATATCCCGCAAGAATGCACCTTTGGGAACTTGGAACCAATCTACTTACCACCGCATGCAGTCAGCATTCCACGTACGGAAGTTCCCATGGAAGCTATCATCGGTGTACAAGTACGTCGAAAAGAAGTACTGGCGTGTGAGTATTCCTGCCGTAAGTGTCTATTGTACAAATATACGTTTCAAATATCGATTAGAGAATGTGTAACACGTGACCGGATGATAAACGAAAGTAGTGGAATGAAGTTATGTTCACGTACGTGTGCTGTAAATATACATATTTATCTATACATCTGGAATTATCAGTGTTGTATCGGTTTGTTCGAAATTTTATTTTAAATAATTGATCGTACGTATAAGAATAGGAAAAAGAACAGTTGTTGAAAACAGAAAAAAAAAGTAGCTGTGAATTTAAGAACAGCACGAAGGATGTTTTTTTTATATTTTCTTACGAACGATGTGACACGATTAAAAATTGCAAAGTGTACATATCTACGAATACTTTTATTTACGTGAAATTGAAATACTTTATTGAATACTGTGATGAGCTTTCATTTTTTCTACTTTTATCGCTGCATATTTAATAAATATTTAAACGAATTCCTAAAATTTAGGTCGTGAAAATATTTGAAATTGAAATTCATGATAGTTTTTGCATATTAATGATATTAGTATATTACACTCAGATAACAAGTAATGGCTCAATTAGAGTGTTACAAATTTCATGGTCGATCGATCTTCACGATACATCGAGCACACGTTTTATCGAGTTCCTATAAAATGCCACAGTGTTAATACTTAATGTGCCATTTAATGAAAAGAACACCGACGTCTAAAAATCATATGTGCTTATTGTTGGTACATGAAACGTCGATACTCGGTAACGATACATTTGAATCAGATAATTTATTAGGTTTAGGTAGAATAGACACGTTCTATATGTTTCTCGTGTGCAAAATAGATTTTTATTTTTTTTCTTCACACAATCGTATTCACTGTTTCCTAGTTTTTTTCCAACAGTAATTTCTACGTGTGTATACATATATATACATATATTTAAACAAAATGTTTTCATCTTTTTTATCTTATTTTATCCGTGTACATATTATCCTATATATTATATACGATAATGCTTATTATCTTATATAATAAGAAAAAGAAAAAAAGATAAGTATAGGTAATATAATTTTCATTATCCGTATCGACCTGTTCAAAAAATATCTGTATATATTATATAATAATTTTTTTAGACATAAATTTTATGCATGATGTTTAGCATTTGCTCATTCGTGCGCGTATATAAAAGTACCACTCTCGAATTTTACGACATATACGTGTTTTCTTCCTTCAGAGCATGCGATGTTCGATCTATTGGATAGAAACAACAATCCCATTCGTGTTTTTTAACTCTCGAACTTGTTTCCTTCACGTTCAGTCTGTGGTACAAGTCTATCTTGTGTTTATTCTCACGTATACTCGAGTCTTTTACGAGAAAGTTTGTTGTCCAACTTCCTGCCAGATATATTTATTGTTCTCCAGTAATCATTATATGTATTATACGTGTCTTTTGTAACTACCACAGCTGTTTTCCAGTTTTTCGCACTCTCAGCTTAAGGCACCGAGCAGAAAAAAATTCGGGAAATTACTAATTCGACGATTGAAAAGTTTATAACGGATATTTAAGGCAAATGTTTAGACAGAATCTAGTCTTTCTTGGCTATTTCGATTATTATTCGATCGACGCAACGCGTGAAAAGACATGGAAACGTTTTATGGGCTGCTAACATCGAAATTTCGGATTATCAAATAAATTAAACAAAAAAAAATAAACGTGAATAATAAATATTTTAAATTTTAATTAATAATAAATACTTAATGGAATTTCATAAACTTCTTTTGAGAGTTTATTTTTATTAGAAAAAGATGAAATATATATATACGTGCGATAGGAGTCTTATTTTAAGGGAAAGAAATGTATTTTATGGACTAATAAACAAGTAATCATTTTTTGTTAAGACAAGTGACACGAATGTTAATTATATTTTATTTTCAATAATCGAATGAAAAATGAAGAAACAGTCGGTGAACCATTTATACGAGAAATGCAAAGCACAAAACTATGTGTTTATATTACGCATAATAATTAATTTAAATCGTAATAATTATTTCAAAATTTTACCTCATCCATAAATCATTTATGAATTATTATAAAATTACTTTATTCGACTATGAACATAGGTAGCGAAACATATCGTTTCGTTTATATATTACGATACATTTTAATACGACTTCAAAATAAGTTCAATTTTCAGTGTTGAATTTTTTTAAAACAAATTTGGATTCAGAGTATCTAGTTTGCGTATATTTGCAAACATTATAGCTTCTGTGGCTGTCGCTGTTTATTAATCGCTATTCTCAATGTGCTTTCAATAGGCGTATATTTACAATTACGATTGTTATATCGATTCACGTTGCTTTACAAATACAGTTACACGGGTTGTTGTACCGTTGCTGGACACTTAAGAAGACAAAAACATACATTTACTGACAGAAGTTAACCCCTTGACCTCAAGTGACGAGTGCAACTCGTCATGCTAATTTCTGGGCGAAATAATTAATGTCGAGTTCCATTCGTCACGACAATCGAATTACTTTGTATTACAGTTAAGTTGCATAAATTTCTTTATTTCNAAGTGACACGAATGTTAATTATATTTTATTTTCAATAATCGAATGAAAAATGAAGAAACAGTCGGTGAACCATTTATACGAGAAATGCAAAGCACAAAACTATGTGTTTATATTACGCATAATAATTAATTTAAATCGTAATAATTATTTCAAAATTTTACCTCATCCATAAATCATTTATGAATTATTATAAAATTACTTTATTCGACTATGAACATAGGTAGCGAAACATATCGTTTCGTTTATATATTACGATACATTTTAATACGACTTCAAAATAAGTTCAATTTTCAGTGTTGAATTTTTTTAAAACAAATTTGGATTCAGAGTATCTAGTTTGCGTATATTTGCAAACATTATAGCTTCTGTGGCTGTCGCTGTTTATTAATCGCTATTCTCAATGTGCTTTCAATAGGCGTATATTTACAATTACGATTGTTATATCGATTCACGTTGCTTTACAAATACAGTTACACGGGTTGTTGTACCGTTGCTGGACACTTAAGAAGACAAAAACATACATTTACTGACAGAAGTTAACCCCTTGACCTCAAGTGACGAGTGCAACTCGTCATGCTAATTTCTGGGCGAAATAATTAATGTCGAGTTCCATTCGTCACGACAATCGAATTACTTTGTATTACAGTTGAAGTTGCATAAATTTCTTTATTTCGCAATAAGAAAATTTGTTTTATTTTCAAACACTTGTTATACCAACGTGTGAAAAAATATTAACTCTGATCCAGATGGAAAATGATTTAAATTAAATCGTACGTGAAGGGGATAGGAAACAAAGTAATCGTTTGAAAATTACTGTATCTTCTTCATCTTCCGAGATACATAGTTTGAAACTTAAAATAGCATAAAAATATAAAATTTCGTACATCGATATGCAACAAGTTTCTTTTCGAATATACATGTATAAAGGTTACGATAAATATGTCGAAGTAATGAGTCGAAGACGATTCTCAAACGATTACTTTGTTTCTAAAATTTTTCTCAGTAAGTGTGTAATTATAATCGTGTACAATAAAGTATGTACTTTAAGATCTACAAACGGGAAAACATACGTAAATATTTGTTTAAGTTATTAATATACGATAGTTGTACCAAATGAAATTAGAACAGTTAGGGATTTGTTAAAAGTGTGTCATTTTTTTTTTTATGCTTTTTTTTTGGAAAAACATTTGCGATGAGTATTGTATGTATAAAATAGCGACGAAGTAGCAAATAATGGTAATTAAAGTACAATTGTGGTGCTGTGTAACACACCACGCTGAGTGTTTGCGATTTAGATGCTAGCACGCCAATTTCACGTTTGTCGATTACACAGTCGAACAAAAATTTTCAAGTGTAATAATCATTTATGTTTATAAAACCGTTAAATCGTGAATACAATCGAAGGTTGTTTGTAATTTTAATAATGGTGAGACGCATATATTTCAAACTGTACATAAATATTATTATTATTCGAAGAAGAGATCGTTTTAGACTTAAAAAATTTACGATTCACTGTTTTCTTATCATTTATTGCAATTATTAATATTACTGTAATTCTTATAAGATTGTTGCCACTGAGTCAAGTGCGTTTAGATAATTTTCGCACATTTGACGATTAATAAGTTTAAAGAGATGTGTATCGTTTCACCTATTTTCTTTAAAAAAATAAGAGTACACGTTGTTATTCTTCCATAAAATCATATCTTGGTTTACAGTATTTTAAATTATAGCAGATGCGAGGTCTAATGAAAACTACTAAGAGAAATAAATGAACGAAAAACAGTATAAAAATATTTCTAAACTTATTACACAAACGACATCACGTTTCATTCTGTCGAGGAACGCGGAATTCACGCGTACACGATTAAATCGCAGACATCAGCTCTATGTGTATTGTATCTGAAGTCAGAAGGGAAAAATTGTTTAGAGATCAGAGACTTGTATAATGGTAACCGTATAAAAAAACTCGGTCTACCGTTTGCTTCTATTTGAAGATAACATCGGAGAGCAATTCGATTTCGCTGAGAGTGAACAAATTGGGGCTGCAGGCCGCCTAGCCGAAGCTTTGAGGCGCCTTTCACTAGTTTTGCCACGTAGCTGCCATGGAAATTGTCATGCTTCCCCTCCTTATGTTCGAGGTATCTAGAATATTACCATCATCTGACATTCATCTGTGTGAGCATAATCGATGTTGAGATGTTAGCGCGAACTGGAAACCGGACGAAACGGAACTCGCCGTAGCGATTAATTGTTCTTTGTATACATTCAGCTTCTTTCTCTAATTCTAATTCTTTTCTTGTTCTCTTCCTGTTCTCTTCTTGTTCTCTTCTTTCTATTCTTCTTTCCTTTTTCTATCGCTTTCTCAGTTTTTCTCTCTGCTTCGCGTCTACCGCTTATTATTTTTTTATTTTTGAACTCTTAATATTTTGATGATTGAAAGAAAAAAAAAGTTGTGCATTAGAGTGAAATTCCTTTTTTTTTTTCACCTTTTCGGTACTAGAAAAAGATTGAGATTTTAATAAGTGATAAATATGATTCTTTTTCTTATTCGTGTAGTTAAATTTTATTTTAGTTAAAAAAGCGTGATATTTTTATGAAAATAACAGTAAAGGCATAGAAGCTTTATTGAATATATTTCATTCAAATTCAATTGAATTGGAATACGATTTAACGTAAAAAAAATATATTTGTAAAAATATTCTTCATATATTTTTCCGATGAAATGATACTTTCGATATCGTAGGTTGACTTTATAGCTGAAGAGACATTGAAACATATGATTTTACGTCGGTTTCACGTGAAAGTATCTTTTTAGTAAACACGATCTTCCAATAAAAATTTTCATATCGACTTTAAACTGTTTTGATGAGAGGAAAATAAATGTTTAATATCCTACAATTTGACATTTTTGTTTACAAAAAAAGCAAATGCTCTTTGCGTTAAAATAATTTCGACGCTTTGCATCTTGGGTTGGTTTTGACCTTTTTGCTTGTTAACGTGTCGATAGTTTGAGAGTCGCTTTAAACCTTTAGTTCACGCGATCCGAACTTTTTCAAGGTCCGCTTGAATCAAATTTAAGTGTTAAACAATGTCTTTCAATGTATTAATGATCGAACCAGACCTTCCTTTGTGCACTCTCTTGTTTATAGACGAATACGATGCTGCAAAGATGTAGAAATTTAATTAAGATTATTTTTTAAATTCTGATGCGATCACGATTACTGAACAAATTTTCTTGTCAATAACGCGGTTATTAAGAATAATACATATAAGGTGAAGATAATGTTTATAATAATATTATGAACGTTGTATATATATATAATAGTATATAGTATATATATATATATATCAATAATTATCAAAAATTAATTATAATTACCAAAATTCTTGAAATTTACGAATCTAGAAATTTTAAAAATCTTAATTACGCTATTGATAGGATTCGAAACTTAATTTATTTGAATATAATAATTAGACGAATAGTAAGTATTGAGAACGGAGAAAAGAGGACATTTTAAATTTTTATATACTTATGAAATTATATCACGTGACAGCTTTTTGTAACACAGTACCGAAAGGGTTAACAGTCTGATTTTATTTTGTGATAAAAAAACAAAATTTCTTAAGTAGCTGCTTTTTAAACCAATAATTTTACCTTGTTTGAAGTATTCATTCGAAGCACTGCAATTAATGCGCTTGTTTTGACTATATGAATTTGTTATATTTAAAATGGCGTAAGTTTTACACATTGGTGAAAAAATTTTGTTTTCATTTCTATAACAAAGTAAATTTCAGCTTGTTTAAAAAAATATTGATAATGTTCTTTAATCGTAAATTAAAATACATATAGGTATTTTAAATAGTATATAAAAAATGTTATATATTACTGTTAAAATTACCAAATGTTTTTGCTAGAATGACCGTGAAAAATATAATGTGACGGTACAGATTATTTCTGAATTTACTACCATTATCAAATTTTATTAAACATATTTAATATCAAAGTTCCTATTAACGTTTACGAACTTAGGATAGTATCAATACATAATTTTATTAATCCATATATTTTTAATTCGTCTTACGCCATTATAAAAATAAGAAGTTTATAAACTTTGCACATATTTCAAATTGAAATGACGCCAGAGATGAGTATTATTTTTTGAATATTAAAATAATAACTTTTTGTTAGTTAAGATTTTAATTTGTAGTATCATTTATTTACACAGTCGATTAATGTTCTTAAAAGAAAGTTTTCATATTTATCTGTTAAAAATATCTTGTCTCTGGTGTGCACATATTAGATATATTATTGTTTTACCTGCAACTTGATTTTTAACAAATATGTTTTACTGCACAATCAGTAGCGTAAAGCTGTAAAATAAAAACAATCGGAGAAATAAAACGAGCTGATCCTTACACAAAGATATTTTATTAATTCTTGATAAATTTAGTACGATTTATCATTAGGT
>SMSQ01026120.1:21973-38699 GCA_019453375.1 Ctenoplectra terminalis
AATAAAATTGGGGGTAATTTTTTTTTTTTTTTTTTTTTTTTTAGAAAACAAATTCTCCTCTATTGGTCCAATATACTATGAGTATGGCTCGATGGTAATCATCTACGAGGATTCGAACAAGGCGGTTAGGGCGTTGTACGCATTGCGAGAATCAAAATACGAGGATAAACATCTTTTAGGTATTTTTATATATTTAGCTGGACTGATTTCATAATTATTCATTTTACGTAATATAATATTTTAACTGCTTTGATATTTTTATCGTTATAGTTATGCTGTTACCGAGTATCGAGCCAAGCATGGTGCCCCCAGGTGTGCAACCTTTACTCGTTTTCGTGAACGTGAAATCGGGTGGTTGCCAGGGGCTTCAATTGATCTCCAGCTTTCGAAAATTATTGAATCCGTATCAGGTGTTCGATCTTGACAATGGAGGTCCGCTTCCTGGGTAAGCGATGAAAACAAATGTGTTTAAAAAAATTTTTAACCACTAACTGCTAGCTGAATATTCGTTATTCTTATTTATTAGGTCGTCCCATAAGTTCGTGCCGCGTATCGCTCTGCTATTTAAATTAATATATGAAACATATCTTCAAAGTTTATGAAAAAATGTAATCACCCTCTCGTTCCAGAACCTCTTCCCATCTTTTTGGGAAAGACATTATACCGTCGCTATAAAACTTCCATGGTTTTTTGTTAAAATACTTTTCTATGCTTGTTTTTACGGACTCGACGTTATCAAATGTTTTGCTTGCTAAAAAATGTTGCATTGACCGAAATAGGTGGTAATCAGATGGATATCCGGAGAGTATGGTGGGTGTAATAAAATTTTCTATCCGAGTTCACGTATTTTTTTTTTGCACGTTTTGTGCACGCTGCCACGCGATCACCGCAGTTCCGTTCTGTCAGCTGATGCGGCATCCATACATCCAGCTTTGTAATCATTCCTATTTTCTTTAAGTGTCTATGGACAGATGATTTGGGAATATTTAGCTCTGCAGACATTTCTCGAACCGATAAACTTCGTGTTTCATCCACTAAATTACGAATTCTATCTTCGTTAACTCCAGTTGGACGACCAGAGCGCGGCTCATCTTTCAAGTCAAAATTTCCTTTTCGAAATCGATCAAACCAATTTCTGCACGTACGGGGCAATAAAGCAGCTTCCCCATAAACGGCAAAAATATTATTTGCAACAACTGTTGCGGTATTTCCTTTCCGAAACTCGTACAGCATAAGATGCCGAAAATGAACACGTGTTTCACTCATTGTTTTACCGCGGTATAAAATACTAAACGCTTGCTATTCACGAACTTTTTCTTTCGAATGCCTTCTCTGGACTGAACATGATCATTAAATTGTGATCGCTTTGGTCGCTTATCGTTCAGGGTTTATACAACACACCGCAGAAAGTATAAACGCATCCGCGGCACGAACTTATGGGACGATCTAATAGAAAGGTGGTATATATTTATAATAAAATTTTTATGGTACAGACTTATAATAAAATTTTTATTGTAGTTTTGTTTATTAGATTATATCATCATCAACATTGAATTATGTCTGTTAGATTTTAGCCATACAAAAATACTATGAAACTAATATAATACATGCAATACTTAATATTAAATATAATCATTTTGTATTTTTTAATACAATATGAAATTTCATTTAAAGTTTTATAAAAAAAGGATATTTGTAAATCAACTCAATAATTTGCATAACATCCTATTTTGATTTCTTAACCCTCTATAGCCTGAATTTTGTCTGCTTATTGAAGAAAAAATTGCGATTGATTACAGTTTTCCACTTTGATTTGAAAATGTTTTAACTAATAATTACTGTAGATGGATCGTGGTGTCACTACAGTAATACAGTAATCAAATTTAATAATCCAGTGATAACTAAAAAAAATTAATTTTTTAAAATATACATACATCAGTTTGTAACTTTTACGTCACACGGTCCCATAAAGAGTTAACCCCTTGGCTTACAATTTCTTCAATCTTCACATATATTAGCGATTCGTGTCTTTGACACTCTGTCAAAAGCAAAGTATTGAAATATTACACGTATTTTGTATTTGCTAATTTTTAATATTGTAAATTTAAATTACAGTTAAAGCTAAAATTGAACTTTATCGTAGATATTGTGTGTTTTTATTGCATTTTATCCCGAATCGGTGCCACGAGTGTGACTCGTGGTTATAGGGCAAAGGGTTAATTTATAACACAGAGAGTGTCATGAAATGAGTTGTGAAACTAGGAACAAGGTGATTTTGACACGAACAAAAAGCCAGAAATGTAGAATAAATGTGTTTAGTTTGAATCTTCGTTTTTGAGAAAATTGTGTTTAGAGGTTCATTACATATACGTCTAACTAACTATCTTTAATTGACATAATATTATATACGACAAATATTGCCGTACCCTACTCATTTTTATTGTACTCTATATAATCAATAAAATATACAATTTTTAATATATTATAATATAAAATATAATTCATAAAATATGTGTAATATTAATATAACGATTATCATTATATTACAGACTCTACGTATTCCGTCACATAAAGGATTACAAAATCTTGGTTTGTGGTGGGGATGGGACAATAGGATGGGTTTTACAGTGTTTGGATAACGTAGGACAGGACAGTGAGTGTTCCTCACCTGCTTGCGCCATTGTTCCCCTGGGAACGGGAAACGATCTTGCGCGTGTTCTGTGTTGGGGTTCCGGTTACACCGGAGACGAAGATCCCTTGAATTTACTTCGAGACGTAATCGACGCGGAGGAATCGCTCTTAGATAGGTGGACTGTGGTATTTCACCCGGAAGAGAAAGAAGACAAACCATTGGCCACCAATACAGGAGGTTCGACAACGATTATAAACAATTTTTAATAAGTACCTACTAGAGAAGTTTTATAAATAGGAACCATCTAGAATTATATTTTTCCTTTTCATTAAGTAATCTGGATATTTTTATTTCAACATAAATTAATGGCTTTTCACAAGACGTTGCCTTTTTATGAAATATATTTATTCATAGCTAATTTAACATTTTGTATTATTTAAAATTAGCGGGTATGCTCATGTAATTAAGATATATCAGCATTGATATTACTTTTCTTTAAAAACGGAATTTAATAACAATTATTCGTATATTCTTGGTTGAAACGAGCAAATATCTGCTGTATTAACCTTTACTGTGTAAACCATTTCTGTCCAAGTAAATTTGAAAAATGTAGACCCCTCGAAAACGAGCAACTGGTGAACCTTTGGTTCCTCTTCTAAAAAAGTTTCGGAGTAGAGAAAAGGTTTATAATTTTTTTTAGAAGGTTTGAAGATTTTATCTGAAGCTTTTCAGAGTTTTTTTAACGACTTTTAACCAGTGAAAAATACGCCAGACACAAAAGACCTTGGTTTAGAACTTGGAGGTATTGAGAAAACGCTTACACAGTAAGGGTTAAATTTCTTTATTAAATTTGATCTACTAATTTATTTTTAACCCTTATCCGACGTTAATATTTTGTACATAACTTGCCATCAGGTTGAAGTTTTATTCGATGCTATATGAAAAATGTTTTCCGAATTGATATAATTTTCGTTATTCATTTTTCGGTGAGTAAAACAAAAATACGTGTAAAATAATTAAAATAATACTGAACGTGTTGGCTGCTAAATGTGTCATGCGACAGATACAGGAAGGTTGCAGTGTCACGTCAGGGGTGATTTATGTACGTCGGATAATGGTTAATAATTTTATATCATTTAAAATTAAATATTGTATAAAACGGTTAGGGAAAGATGGGGTAATTGCGAACACTTAAGGGAGATTGAATGAAAATCAATGAAATTACATAATTATAAAATCAATTTTTATAGCATTTCAAACTTTGATTAGTAACGTTTAATTTCAGTCACATTTTCTTAAAAGATAATAATAATAAACTTAAAATTTGAATAAAAAACGAAACCTTTCCCATTCGGATTCACCTCGACCTCGTTGGAGTAATTGCGAACAGCTCTTCGCCAAAAACCGAACAACTTAGGTTTATTGTGAATTGCATCATTCGAAGTCTTATAAACTATAGTCTTTGGCATAAAATATATTATAAGATATATTTATAGTTATTAACCCTCTATGGTCCGAATTTTGTTTGTTTATCGGAGAAAAAATTACGATTGATTACAGTTTTTCACTTTGATTTAAAAATTTTTAAACCAATAATTGTTATAGATGGATCGTGGTATAATTACAGTAACACAGTAATAAAATTTAATAGTACAGTGATACCTAGATAAAAGAAATTTTTTAAAATATAAATACATTATTTTGTAACTTTTAAGTCATATGGCGCCATAGAGGGTTAACCCTTTCACTACGGTGCCCACAGAATTGAAAGAGCTCTTGGTAATCTAATAAACTAATCTAATAAACTAATCCATACAATTTTTGTTGATATAACAGAAATATGCATAGCAAAATTTAAGTGTATTGTTTAATCAATGATGGCAGGTCATATGTAAATGAAAATATAAATAATTCTATGGTACAGAAAACGTCTATGCACGCTTTTGTTAGACGATTACTTAATTTTTAAACGCGTATATATACGCTCTTCGTAGCGAAAGGGTTAAATTGACACTTCCAAACCATATACTCAACACGATTACAAACAATAACCAGGAAATTTCATCGAGTAACAAAACCACCAAAACTTAAATCAAATTCTATGAAATATTTTAGCAGATCTCATTTTGAAAAACGCGCGTAGCCTTTTAAATCGAACAAAGCGACAATATTAAACACGAAATATTGTAGGGATGTTAGGTTGCTGGCGGGTGTCTCAATAAAGACTCAACAATGGACACTGTATGATGAACAATAACTATTTATTGTTCAATACCTATACTCAATATTATAATGCTCGCTCTCTAATTCTCTTTACTCGACTCACTCTTCTCGACTCTCGACTCTCCTTGACTAAACTCTGACTAACCTCCCACTACCGTTAATTCTGCTTTTGCCGACACTGACATTTTCTCTATTGTCTTTGTTGGCTACTCACTACTCACTAGCTTCTCAAAGCTCACACACTATTGTAGGTTCGGCGGCCGCGTTTGTTGTGTGACGGCGGGTCCAGGCGGCCCGAACGACGCCATAGCGTCGAAAAGACGATACATACATTGTAGTCGGGCTGACGACTTTCGAGAAGCACGAATAATCGTTAGTTCTCGTCAAGACGTGGAGAAGAGTGTTTCGAAGGCGTCTCTGTTATACCTTTGTTCTACCTCTATTTTATTATCATTAAATATATTCACCTTTCAAAATACTATTTTGTCATTTCCGTGATCCTTATGATCCTACACTATGTTCTCTCACAATGTCCACTCACAATGTTCACTCAGAACGTCTTCACCACCCGTCATAACCGTATCCTACAATATCATATACGCATTCTTAAATTGAAGATGGAGAACGGAAATGTGGAAATATGGTGTTATTCCGATTTACCCCGCGTTCGCAATTACCCCATTTTCTCCTACATCTAATAAAAGTTACACGACTGAAGATACAAATACTGATAATATGTTAAAATTTTCACACGTACAAATACAATTTCGTGTACAAATGATAATCTATGAAACCCAAAGGCGGTATCTTTTAAATATTACAGGAGCGGGCGCGACAAGCGAAGACAATACGCAAATATTCGTGATGAACAACTACTTCGGGATTGGTCTTGATGCCGATCTGTGTTTGGACTTCCACAACGCTAGAGAAGAGAATCCGAACAAATTTAAAAGCAGATTACGTAACAAAGGAGTGTACGTCACGATGGGTTTGCGAAAAATGGTGAAACGGAAACCCTGCAAGGATTTGCATAAAGAAATTCGACTAGAAGTGGACGGAAGGCTCGTCGAGTTACCTCAAGTCGAAGGAATAATTATTCTAAACATTTTAAGGTAATTCATAATTATTTGAGCGATGATTATTAAACGTTCCTTTGTTTATCTTCTTTTGAACGATGTAGTTGGGGTTCTGGGGCAAATCCTTGGGGACCGGACACCAAAGAAGATCAATTTTATACACCAAACCATGGAGATGGAATGTTAGAGATAGTCGGAGTTACGGGTGTCATGCATCTCGGACAAATTCAATCTGGTCTTCGTACAGCGATGAGGATAGCGCAGGTAAATTTAAATTTAACAGTGTCCAGCTATTTTTTCATTTTATTGAATTTATTATTCTTCATTGTGAAATATTAATTGTAAAATATTCGTCCAGTTATAAATAGTCATTTGCGAGCTTAATTAAAATAGAAATTACAAATGGAGGTCGTGTTATACATGATACGAAATACTTACGAAGATAAAGATNACCAAAAAGTTTTTATTCTTTTTACAATTTATACCGTTTTCTTCCGTTAACGATTTTTATTATAGAAATACGNTCCCTTTGAAAATCTCTATCGTATTCGTATCGGTGAGATAACACTAATCCAGCGATGAAACTTTTTTATTCCTCATTTCTTTTTTATGACAATTTCATTAACATATCGATGAGTTTTTCCCGATTAAAATGAGACCAAACACGAAATTGTTACGATATTTTTAATTAACTTGAATAATCTTGAAATAATTTACTTTCTGTGAACGCATAGAAAGAAGCAGCGAGGAAACAGAAACATTTACAAGCCTAATCATCATAACCAATTGTCATAACAATGTCGTGTTTGATCTCATTTTAATCAGCAAGATTTCACCGATATGTTAGTGAAATTTTTATTAAAAGAAAATTAAAAATAAGAAAGTTTGTTCGATGCAATTGTATTGCCTCACCGATGTGTAAGCATTTAATCTTTACGACCACTTCGACTGTTAGTCCCTCTTTCTTCTTCGTCAAACTGTCTTTTTATACGTTCGTCGACGTTGGCGAGATACAAACGGTTTGCAGAAGCGAGTCTTCTGTCCGCTAAATGTTCCTCGCCGGTCCCAAATTCTCAACACTTATCGAGTCTTTACTGTACTTCAGTTTTTAATTATAACATTTAATACATACTTACTGAAGAGAACACTATATAATTTTGTAATTAGCAATTTTTCTTTCTCTAAATAATGAGCATTTTATTAAGGCTTTATATCTTATAAATGTTATCAAATAAAATTAACATTAATTTTCCTTTCTGGCCTTTGAAGAAAACGAATTATTATGCAATTAGCTAAACAGCAAAGAAAAAAAATAGCAATTAATATTTGCTTTATCATCGTGTAATGAAAAATATCGTTTTCAAATATCTCACAGGGAGGACACATAAAAATTCATTTGCACTCTGATATACCAGTACAAGTGGATGGGGAACCATGGGTCCAGAGCCCAGNGTATTCGTATCGGTGAGATAACACTAATCCAGCGATGAAACTTTTTTATTCCTCATTTCTTTTTTATGACAATTTCATTAACATATCGATGAGTTTTTCCCGATTAAAATGAGACCAAACACGAAATTGTTACGATATTTTTAATTAACTTGAATAATCTTGAAATAATTTACTTTCTGTGAACGCATAGAAAGAAGCAGCGAGGAAACAGAAACATTTACAAGCCTAATCATCATAACCAATTGTCATAACAATGTCGTGTTTGATCTCATTTTAATCAGCAAGATTTCACCGATATGTTAGTGAAATTTTTATTAAAAGAAAATTAAAAATAAGAAAGTTTGTTCGATGCAATTGTATTGCCTCACCGATGTGTAAGCATTTAATCTTTACGACCACTTCGACTGTTAGTCCCTCTTTCTTCTTCGTCAAACTGTCTTTTTATACGTTCGTCGACGTTGGCGAGATACAAACGGTTTGCAGAAGCGAGTCTTCTGTCCGCTAAATGTTCCTCGCCGGTCCCAAATTCTCAACACTTATCGAGTCTTTACTGTACTTCAGTTTTTAATTATAACATTTAATACATACTTACTGAAGAGAACACTATATAATTTTGTAATTAGCAATTTTTCTTTCTCTAAATAATGAGCATTTTATTAAGGCTTTATATCTTATAAATGTTATCAAATAAAATTAACATTAATTTTCCTTTCTGGCCTTTGAAGAAAACGAATTATTATGCAATTAGCTAAACAGCAAAGAAAAAAAATAGCAATTAATATTTGCTTTATCATCGTGTAATGAAAAATATCGTTTTCAAATATCTCACAGGGAGGACACATAAAAATTCATTTGCACTCTGATATACCAGTACAAGTGGATGGGGAACCATGGGTCCAGAGCCCAGGGGATATTGTAGTATTGAAATCAGCGCTCAAGGTAATTTTGGCACTCGCATTTGTAACGGCTCCATAATTCTATAGAAATACAGAACAGAGAGGGTGTAACCGACCTACCAAAAAGTTTTTATTCTTTTTACAATTTATATCGTTTTCTTCCGTTAACGATTTTTATTATAGAAATACAGAACGGAGAGAGTGTAACGGACCTACCAAACAGTTTTTATTCTTTTTACAATTTATACCGTTTTTTTCCGTTAACGATTTTTATTATAGAAATACAGAACACAGAGGGTGTAACAGACCTACCAAACAGTTTTTATTCTTTTTACAATTTATACCGTTTTCTTCCGTTAACGATTTTATCAGGTTGTTCAAATCTTCCGTCAACGATATTGTTCTATAAATAATTTCGTATTCTTAGTTAACCTTTACTGAAAATGTATTACATTGTTAATTTATTCTAAATAACAGAGCAGTACCGCTTCTAAAATTCAACATTTCCGCTATTTCTTTTGTAGTTCAGTTTACTTCTATTTCACTTTTAAAATCTTTAATGTCGCATCATTAAACTAAAAAATGAGTTTGACTCTAGTTTATCAGAATCATCAATTAACTTTTGAAATGTCTGTACCGTACACCTGATAAATGCTTTTGACTCTTTCGCTACGAAGGGCGTGTATATACGGTCTCAGAAATTAAACAATCCTTTACTAAAACCGTACATGGACATCTTCTGTAGCACAAAATTATTTTTATTTTTATCCACATGTGTTATAACATAATTCATTGCACAATGTATCTAAATTTTGATACGTACAGTACTGTGCAAAAGTCTTAGACCATCTACATTATTGATCTTGTAACTGTAATTAAACATATTTTAGAGAAGCATTTCTTAACACTGTTAAATTCAAACTTTTTCATATTGCCTTTCTTGCGTTGGTCATGCATAATTTTATCTGGTGAAAATATGTTTTAAAAATTCTTTAACAAGCAGAGCCTCGATTAAAATATTATGGAACGCGTATGCAAAGTATAAAGGAAGCATACGAAGAAAGCCAAAAAGGAAAAAATCAGCTTCTTAAATTGTCGATAACAGAATGGCAGGAAATGCAAAGTGAGTTTCTTAAAGTTTTTTCAACAATTATCCAAAAAAAAGAAAAAAAAAAAACTGTCGTGTAGCGAAAGTAAAAAGAGAATACACAAAATATTAATTCTTTTAAATTAATCAATATTTCTCAATCTAATTAACACCTCGTGAATCTAATTCTTAAAAAAAAAAAAGAAAGAAATAACGTCAAAATAAAAATAATATTAATCCATCTTAAATTCGTTTCTATGATAGCAAAATATTTTTTTGCCAGGTGGTCTAAGACTTTTGCACAGTACTGTATATTTTTGTCATATCGACAAATATTGTATCGATCTATCAGGTTGTCCCGAAAGTTTCTTCCGTTATCTTCACGCAATGCTTTCGTCTAGCAATGTTTAAATAAACATTCAGTCTTATTTGTTAAACGAGAGATGGAAGGAAAAAATAGCGTAAAATGAATCCTGTATAAAATAATAATATATTGTAAAACGTAAAATATTATGGATTCATTACTTGTTAATAAAACGAAAGAAACTTTTGGGACAACCTAATATATAGCAATAGCGTTTTTAGTCCTTAGAGCACCGTAGTGAAAGGGTTAACTGTATTTACTGGATTTTTTTATTTGAATTGATGCAACTGGCAGTGCTACGACTGGATTTCACTTAAGCTCATTTTATTTATTAATTTTTTTCTAATAACAGATAACACTTTTCACGCATCACATGCTCAATTTAGACTGAAAAAGAACACTCTTTCAAAAGCATATTGGAAAATTACATATTACACGCATTCAATAAATAAGATACTGATATTCATTTAACATAAAATAAAAAAATGACATTACTTACGAAATTTATACACGTTACATATCTTTTCAATTATTACATGTTTGATCTAATGTTAATTAGAACTTTTATTATGTATACCAATCGATCACAAAAATTGAATTACGTTTTTAAAAGTTTACCAAACATTTAAATGTATTTGGTACCGAAGAAAGTTGGTGCGGTTTTTTGGCAGAGATAAATTCAAATTTAATTTCTTGTAGTATTTTGCAGCAATGATATAATAATGATGGTATCATTGGAAGATTTTGTTCACTTAGTCGGTGTACAATATTTCAATTCTTCATTTGTTTCGATGTTCCGTTATCTATCCAAAATTAAAGATTGTAAGCGAAATGTTGAAAATTCATGCTTTCGTATTTCATGAATTTAAGCAAAACGCATTTGTAGTATTTGTAGAGATCTTTCTGTTATTAAAATCAGAGCATAAGAAACTGGTTTTAGTTTATTCCAAGCTTGTAAAAATTTAAAACGATAACGAGATCAAAACAGCGATTAATTTATTTTTTGCAATCAAAACTTTTTAAACCAATAGAATGTATAAGTTTAAATAACATTGGAGAAGAGCTACAGAAATTAATAACGATCACTTTATCGAATAAAATTAAATTTCAGGAAAGTTGGGACTCCGTGAATTTTTTTAGCATAAATTCGCACGAACTTTTTCCGACACCTAATATTTTGCTTATCGATTTACACAGATGCAAAGTACATGTTCAGCTTAATCGGAAATCGACATATAAGTATGCTTTCTACCGTTTGACATTCAGCAACACCCACACGAAACCAGCAAGAACAACTTTTTTAACGCGAATATATATTAAAACTACGAATCATTAATTTTCTCTTTAAATACATGACGCATAAAATTTTTTCTAAAGTTCAATTTATCTCGTCATCTCTTTGATTATCCCAAACTATTAAATTCACTTGACATTTCAAACTTATGCAGTTGCATGATAAAATTTAAATTACCTACTCTGTTCAATTTTACATAGAGCAATGGGGCTACCTATATATTTGTCGCACGTTGACTCTCTGCAGGATCTTGCATCTTTACTTGCACTATCTGCTAGATCTAACTTACCATGACGCTCTACACAGACACCATAAGAGCGTGACCCAACCGCTGGTGTCCGACAGCGCATGCATTCCTCCCCTAATCGCACTCAAAACTAATGTCTCCTTGTTCCTCTGTTCGCTCCAGGCTACCATGTTGAAGAAAAATAAGATCAAGCGTCGGAATACCGAACCGTCGATTCCACCCGCTAATGGGGTGGGGGGCAAGAGCACGGACGAGTGTAGCAACAAAAGCTAGAGCGCAGTCTTTTCCGGTCTAAACCGATCGATCAGACTCGAATTTTTAATCAATGCTCCGCCTAGGCTCCTATCGTATTGTGCGTGTTCTGCGACAATACAGGGGAGTTTCGGTGCGATCGTTACAAAAAAACACGAACACACGTACATGTACTTCCTGTGTAGTAAAACTCCATTCGATGTTTCCGCCGCATGTAGCTCTCTGTGCCAATATTATTGATGTATACCAGCGATTGGTAGATTTTTGGACAATGCGAGGTTTTACGCTTTCCGAGCAATTTCATGAATATTTATCAAATATTTGTTTCGGGTATATTGATAAACTTTGATTCGGATATATTTGATAAAATATTGTTTTTCGAAGTTTTTATTGACTCTGAAAGTTTCGTTGTGCTTGGAATTTTTTTTTATTCGTACGAACGTAAAATTCTTAGTTATTTTGAGTTTTCTTGCAAAGTTTTAAAATAGTTTCTGAATAGATTCTGAAATTTTGAAATTCGGTATTCCAAAGATCTATGTTAATTTATTAATTTCTTTAGTTTTTACAATTTTTATGATAATTTTAAATTTGACGCAAACTTTGTGTTAAAGATATTTAACCAATGACGACATTACTAAACCTCATATCTGTGCGCAAATTTATCAATTACGCTCACACTTAAATGCTCAGTGCAATTCAAGCTTCTCGTAACAGCGTGTTGTGGAAACTTAAAGGTTTGACAAAATTTTATCGATATATTTTGCAAATGTTGTACAATAAGCAATGACAATCATCCTGTATTTTGAAACAAAATGGAAGAAGATATATATTCAAATAATTTGATAAAACCTGTACTTTTTCACAGCACTATAAGTGGTTTAATTATTATGCCTATTCTTTTCTTTCAAATGGTGTTTTCTAGCTTGAGTAATTAACCCTCGAAGGATCTTACAAAATTTTTGATACTTAAAACACTATTTAAGTGTATCTAACAGATAAACCGTAACTTATTTTATCCATTTTTTCCCATCAGATTCGTTTCAAAATGAACGATCCAACAGTAGAACGTCGATATTCCATATTTCCGATTTATTACGCTTTAGATTATCTGACTATACATTATCCGGATATGTTAAACGAAATGTTTGTTAACTCTTAAGCAGATTATTGGGATTACTGTGGCCCTATGCAATAACTAAATATCGTTTGATATGTATTGATGTAATTATTTGAAGATCTGTACAATCCTCTATCTCATTATGGTTCTAATGCTGCAAAGCAAAATTGATTTTCATTTACTAATTCGATAAAAGTAGATAAAAGTCGATAAAAGTAGATACATCTATCAAACTAATTTCATAAAGGTTAAGAGTTACTTATATTTCTACAATTTTCTTACGCTTAACACACCTTAGTTACGTTTATTTTTACCTAAAAATTTTGTTTGGATAATCAATTCGATCAATCATTGATATAGAGATATCTCTTGAATTATGCGGAGCTTTAATCCTTTGCACTCCTAAACTTTTTCAAGTTTCACAGGACTAATGTAAAAAACTTAAATCGTTGTTTTGGCAAGAAGAAAAAGAAATTACAAATTGTTACAATTTTTTATTCGTGTCATTAATATTCTTTGTTTTAAAGTAAAAAGGAAAATTTGAATCGACGAAAATACAAAATTTAACTCGAAACTTAACCTCTGAAGAAAATTACACGTGTCGCCAAGCACCAGCGGAGTGCAAAGGGTTAAATAACGCGGTGAAAAATTGGGATAACCTACGAATAACAGTGTTCTTGAGCTACACGGAGAATTGAATAACAAGATTAATTAATTTATAGTCTTTTAAATTTTTCGAAAACTTGAACATTTTAATTTTTATATAAACAACGTTATAACAAGGGATTAGGCTATTAACGATGATATTTTTAATTATCAGCACATTGAAAGATTCTTACTTTTCCAAGTAAATCTCTTGTAAGATAATTAAATTTGGCTTATTAACCCTCTATAATTGGAATTTGATTTGGAATTGAATTTGACTTATCAGGAAAAAAGTTTCTCACTTTGATTGAACATTTTTGAACCAATTATTGCTATAAATGGATTCAATAAAATGGTATAGTAGTAAAATTGAACAGTACAATGATAAATAAGAAAAATAAAATTTTTTACATATAGATACATCGGTATATAATGTGTACATTACATTTTCAGATGTTCGAAAAATGATCTCAAAATTTGTAACAACCTTAATAATTGACCATGTTATTTGACCGATGCCTGTATTGTTATCTATTTATCAGTGTAGTTTGTACAAATATTCGGCGTTCTACTGAAAATATCAAAACAATCGTTTAAAATTCTAACATTGCAACAACGTTGATCCTTCGAGCGTTAGGCTGCGGTTTTAGTGACCGCATGTTCTGACGAACTGTCGCTCTCGTGAATACACCTGAACAATCAAATAAATAAATTCTTCAATAGTGTACAGACTGGGATATAATTGCTGAAAACACTGTATCTTGATAATCGACCGATTGTCTTTGAGTTGCACCGCGACCATTAAGTTACTGTGCAGAGATGGTAAGTTGCCGAGTATCTATAAACTGAATGATACAGGACCAAGGGGATTAGGCTGCTAGCAACCACCTAATCCCGTCAAAAACAGCCTCATAATCTGCACGGAAGTAAAATTTTTACGTGCGCGAGAAATATAAAACATCGCAATGTGAATTAAATTTGTAGCGTAAGAACACATGAAAATTATGCTTAACACGTTGAACGCCCCGTCACCCAAGCACGGATGACGGCTATGTTTCCGCGAGGGCCCCGTCATCCATAAGTGAATGACACTTTCCTTCGTGTAATTAAAACAAGATTTTAGGGGTAGTTTATAGTAATATTATTTGTAATACAATTATGACGGGTACATGATATAAAATAATAATTTATAAAATATACTTTTACCAACAAATGAGAAATATACTTAAATATAAATTTGTTTTTAAAACATTGCAAAAGATTTTATTAGTTACGATGGTATTCGTTAAAACATTTTAGACACATTTGAGGTGACTCTGGACACTCAGGACAATACGTTACAGTCTTTTGTACATTTTTCCTTGCTTCCTCTTTACGAGGCATACTGTATTCTTCTTCAAACATATCGCGCTGCTTAACCCTTTCGCGACGGAGCGCTCAGAAATGAATTAATATTCGATATTGAGTATTCGATTATATAAAACATCTCTGGACAAGAAGCGTGTACTGCTAGCGCGTCGAGAACAATCGACTGAATGAACATTTTTGGGCAGATGTTGATAACAAGTGAACGGCGCCAAAAGGCGTTGTCCGCTCGAAGCGAGCATCTATAGCTGAGCGACAAAAAGCGCTGTTCGCCGCGAAAGGGTTAACCCTTTTTCGACGACGACTTTTTCGGCCGGGTGGGGCAGCAGGACGAGGCGATTTTTGCGAATGTATTGAGTGACTTACATGATACAATAAAATGATCTCGTCACGAACCGTATCAAAACAAAATTCGTCTTCACTAGAGCTGAGTTCATTTGTGAAATCCATTTTTGTAGGGGTTAACACAAAATTACAAAATAAATTCTTTTGATGCTTTTGTCACGATCGCCAAGTTTCAACTAATGTTCGGGCCATGGTTAGAGCCGCAGTTTTAAAACCTTTTATTAATTTTAGCTTGTCTTTAAACTGATGTGTCTTTTCACACCTCGTATTAAAGAACCCAAACAGCTAAGGAATCTTTCAAAGAAACAGCAATGCAATCCTATCGGTTGGAGATAACGAAAACTTACATGTACACCGATTGTCGCCTCTCGTCCGCAAAGGGTTAACCCATTGACTGCCAGGCATATTCAGCGCGTCTTGTCCTGGGTGCCAAGGTTTAATTTTAAATTTAAAATAAAGAATACATGAAATTTTACAAAATATAATAATATTAAGTTACTCATATAATATTGTAATGGCATTTACAGTAATTTTCATTGAAAAAGAAGCACCAATAATTCTTAACTCAAATGGCCATTTGTAATTAATCTAAAATTGCAGCACACACTACGAGATATCTCGTAGCTGGCAGTTTTGGTACACACGCTTACTACGAGATATCTCGTAGTTGGCAGTCAATGGGTTAAACACGATACCACGGATTTGGGCCCCGGGAGAACCTCCATCGATTCACGCTGGCCGTTCAACGTGTTAATTGCAATACTTGGTCTGAACAATAACTATTTTTACGCAGTATTTATCGGGATCGTGTTATGAAAGATATTTTTTTGTCTTGCTAATAGTTGACATTCTGAGTCTACGTCCATGCCAGTGCGTTCAAGTCATCGCTCTGTATCGCGCTATTTCATTTTGTTTCGATGCTCCTTCTCGGCGACCTTTGTCATGCAATATGTTTGTAGATGAGATGGATATTGCCAATAATGAGAATTAAGGCAGGCCGTGTGACTTAAGGCAGGACAATTAATTTGATTCGTCGGCAACTTACGATCTCTGCACTGTACATAACATCGTCAAGCAATTGTGAACTGATTTTATTGATTCGAGTCGACTCTTGATCAGCGAGACGTTAACCCTTATACACTCTTCGGGTAGAAATTCATACATTCTACCGATTGCATTCTAATTTGACGTATTTGTTTAAAATACGAAGTTACAAGTAAAAAACAACTTCTTGACATTTCCTCTAAGGTATTGATATAGTAAAAAAAAAAAAATTATATCATTTGTATAATTATTTCTGAGAAGCGTACGAAGGTTAAACAAAATGTATTTGTCGCTTGTTTTCTACTCGGAATGGAAAACATCGCTCGGTATGACTCGAATAACTCGCTTGTTTTTCGAGATAGAAAAAAATGTGTGAGACCAAACTTATTTGGTATCGAGGGGCTCGTTATCTAATGTTACTAGTTTTCCAATAGGTGGAGGCGTCAATGAGATATAAAGGTCAACTCGTGTTTTATTAACCCATTTGCATCAGGACTTAAATTGCAGGGATTCTCACTTATCACCGAAGCCTACACGATCGATCGTGCGTAATTCATCGGATCGTTTATAACTCGTCCCGATTTAAATATTTCCTATTCTTTATTAATACTAACTGATTGTGAGGATGTATCAGAGTACAAAGAATAATATATATCAATAAATATAAAATTCTTAGTGCAAATATTT
>SMSQ01026121.1:0-41257 GCA_019453375.1 Ctenoplectra terminalis
ACCGCCATATTTGGCTGACGCATGGCGCCTCGTTGGCCCCTGGATCGTCTACCAATTTATATCGTCACATCCTCTATGCATCTTCCTGCGTCGACGAAAACGATGACATAGTATTTCTGGGTCTCTGACGACACCGTCGAGCCACTTAGTTGTGACGGACAATCGCGTGACGCACATCCTGAAGCAGTAACCGGACTGCAACGGTCAGAAGATATTTTTAAGGCTTGATCGTCCATTCACGTTTTTCCCAGGAACATCCTGAGTCACTATACGAGACTAAGGACGTCCTGTAGAGAAAATAGTGCGGTCGATCCTTGTGAGAAGATCGCCGACCGTACGAAGATGCTTGTTTAGGCCGCGATCACACTACATTCGGAACAATTAACGCGACAGTAAATCATTTTTAACGTGTACTGTGGCTATTTGTCGCGCCAATATTGACTCTGTCGTCCATCGTTAAGAATATACAGGGTGAACCGCGTAACGTGAACACCTTAAATTATTTTGTTGTTGGAGAATGGACTTCAATATTTTTGCCGATTAATAAAATCGCTTAATAAGATGGAACGCGATCATCTTGAAAGTTTCTTTGAATAATGTTGCGGTAGAGAAAAATAAAATTCAAATCAATTTACTAACAGAATAATTTAACACTAGATCAAAATATATTTATTTGTACGGAAGAAATTAAAAATGAAACGTATATAAAAAAAATACACGATGCNAACGTGTTAATCAGTATACAACAACAAAATTGGAGCCAATTAAATAGTAAACCTGATGAAACTGTTCTGTTAACTAAAAAATGTATTGTTCTTCATTTTTTAATTGCGGATCAAATAGAATTGATAAAATAAAAAGCGATTGATATTGCAAATTAACAGTTGCGTTGTTAAAAATTAACCATGCAGATCTTTATGTATCTACAGAAAATTTAACAACACAAAAAATATATAAATAAACTCGAAATAAATAAAACTTAAGTTGTTGATGCGACGATAAATAATAAATAAAAAAAAAAAAATTTCACGTCTGGCTTCTGTTTTTCAAATTATATTCACAAAAATATGAATTTGCATAAAAATCCACGCTCCACTTATGATCGATGGCGTACATCCGCTGCATCATTGACGATTCTCTGACCCGATCTCCCCGCCATATTTGGCTGAACGCATGGCGCCTCGTTGGCCCCTGGATCGTCTACCAATTTATATCGTCACATCCTCTATGCATCTTCCTGCGTCGACAAAAACGATGACATAGTATTTCTGGGTCTCTGACGACACCGTCGAGCCACTTAGTTGTGACGGACAATCGCGTGACGCACATCCTGAAGCAGTAACCGGACTGCAACGGTCAGAAGATATTTTTAAGGCTTGATCGTCCATTCACGTTTTTCCCAGGAACATCCTGAGTCACTATACGAGACTAAGGACGTCCTGTAGAGAAAATAGTGCGGTCGATCCTTGTGAGAAGATCGCCGACCGTACGAAGATGCTTGTTTAGGCCGCGATCACACTACATTCGGAACAATTAACGCGACAGTAAATCATTTTTAACGTGTACTGTGGCTATTTGTCGCGCCAATATTGACTCTGTCGTCCATCGTTAAGAATATACAGGGTGAACCGCGTAACGTGAACACCTTAAATTATTTTGTTGTTGGAGAATGGACTTCAATATTTTTGCCGATTAATAAAATCGCTTAATAAGATGGAACGCGATCATCTTGAAAGTTTCTTTGAATAATGTTGCGGTAGAGAAAAATAAAATTCAAATCAATTTACTAACAGAATAATTTAACACTAGATCAAAATATATTTATTTGTACGGAAGAAATTAAAAATGAAACGTATATAAAAAAAATACACGATGCAAGGGACGGTAAGCTTTACAGATATTTTTAATAGAAAATCCCTAAAAATGCGTCACGGTAAATTTATAAAATTTCAAAAATAAATGACAAATTGGTCATTTTGACCACTTTGGTAGTTTTAGTGTTAAGATGATTAAGTTAAACAATTCACCCGCTATAGTTTAATAATAATAGTTCCTTAGATCAGCAAATGATAGAAGAAAGATAAATGACAGAAGTCACCTTAATTAAAAAATCTCGTAATTCCACTTATAGGACAAAATGGCACTGTGACGTCATCTGATTGGCGGTTATTGATTAAAAAACATTTTATTTGATTTTCATTAGATTGACCGTATTTTAGAAACATGAACATATAAATACCGTATTTTTTTTTTTTTTTTTTTTAAAGAAAAAAGTTTATGGAGTCTCCTATAATATTTAATATTGTTGACATAAAAGGTTCGTGGAAATCCATCAACTGACACGGACGGCATAGCGTTTTGTCGTTTGTCATCGCGGTAGCACGGATGACAAATTTTACGGACGTGTTGTACCTCGTGTGACTACTCGTCATAGTCTGTCTTAACATCTGTTTTTTTTTACGCTCGTGTGACCACGGCCTTATTTCGAATAAGCGTCTAGCTCTCGTGAGTCATCGAAAGAGATTCCCGCTTGGTATCAAGGTCGGTGATGGCCGCGACCTTCGCAAACATGTCGCCGTTACCGATTTTCTGGCGCCACGCTGAATATTTCTGACGATTTTTTGCGCGGTAGAGATGAAGATGGTTTATAAGAAGAAGAATTGTGGTTCGAGGGATTTTTTTAGACCATCGAGTCAGTGTTTTAGCGATAAGTTTGGAAGCTTGGAACCTTGTGTTTGGAACCTTTTATAATACATGTTTTGGAATCCAGAAAATAATCATTTTATATTACGAATCTTGAAATTAAAGAAAAATTGTTTCGCGCTCTATGCGTTGGTATAACCTGTAGTCGTTGAGTTGTTCGTAAGACAGAACGAGGTTTTGTTTGTTCTTATTATCCAGAGTTCAGGTGTGAACCGTGCAACGCTTAGAAAGGATGGACATTGTGTATAAAAGCGAAAGTGATGAATGAAAATTTCAATGGTTTTTGTGTCGCGAATCCTTTTGAGGACTTAAAAAAAAAAGTGGGAATTTCTCTCACCTATTAATTCGTTTACACGATGTGTTATTAAGTTAATGCTAAACATACTTACCTTGTTGCAGATATGAAAACATTGACCGTTGCATTATAGTTTGTGTGAAATTAATTAGTTGCTCCAAGTCGTTGAAGATTAATCACAACTATTTGTTTTCAAATTTTTCTTTTAAGTACGTTGCCTAATTTTGATTTAAAAAATATTATAAATTTATTGTTGTACGTACATGATTACTGTAAAGAAGAAAGATTTATTTTTTAATTTTTCACATTTTTAAATGAAGCAAAGAAAAAAGAAAAGGGTGGACAAATATTATTAGCAGCGGTGTATATCTTTAAAATTGTGAAGGAAAGAATTGTTTGCGATAGTATTCACAGTCGCGAGCCTAGTTCCGAGCAGTTCATTGATTTTGAATAGATCGTAAAACGTGATTCCTTCTCGTAAGAATATTTTTCTTTGTACCAGAAACACTGGAAGAGAAAGGACGGGAAAAAAGATACACGAGACACTTTATCTACAGATAGCATCGATTTGAATATAAGTAGTAAAATACGAGGTACTTCCTATTCAAGCTCTTCCTGTTCCTGCCAAAATTAATCTCAAATACTATTAATACAACTTTTATTAAATACCATTTACCTGAATCTTTTCCGCGACGTCTATTAACTTCCAATAATAATTTCATTTAGATGGTGTTAAACATGCACGAACCAATTAAACGTTACTCAAATGGTTCAAATATATCTAGAATGGTAATAGAAAATTTAATATTCCTTTATTAATTTATCAGTCACCAATTTTACATATAATAATCGATTCTATAAAAACTCCACGGTTACCGACTAATATACGTCTCTGCGTCGTTAAGATCTGTATCAAGCTCTTCTAATTAGGTCTAATTATCCGCTGTAGCGTCTCACAAACTCGTTCAGCGCGCTCGAATCGAGAGACCAATTTTCTGCGTGAATAATGCGCTGCTTCCTGATTTTTTTTTCTCTCTCTCTTAGCTGAATAATGCTCAGGGAAAAACGCGAGAAATTTTCTTCGCCATAATTCCGTGAGAAACGACCGTGCACCTCGGAATCGATTCTCTCATTAACACGCCCTCGCGCTCAATTTAACCGCAACAAACACGAGACAAATGGCCGCAGCGACGATTTAAAGCGAGGCCCCAACAATGAAGCGCAATAAATTTCGACGTTCGCGGGTTCTTAATTGTTCCTGTCCGATCTTCAAGTCGTTTCGATATTTTTTTCTCTCATCGCGACACGCACCCATTGTCGTCGTGCGCACAGACGACCGCGAGTCAGACCGTATTTTCCCGCAATCTCGCACAAAAGCCGAGAATGCAGTTTCTCACAGCCGGCTTATCGTTTCGTATCTTGAGAACCGGGTCGCGCTGATTCGTTTCAAGATCACGGCGAAAAGGTTGTTTTCCGGAGTGTAGCACGGTGTCACGGCCTTTAACCCTACTATTCACGCGTTGTCAATTGTGAGTCAGTAAGTACCTTTTTTTCTACACCATAGAGTGGAGAAACAATTTCTAGCGTTACAATCTTCTTTCACAATGTAACGATTCGAGATCTATCGCCGATTGTAGCGAAACTCTATACACGCTGTCTTAAAAATATAGAAACGCTGTGAACATTTAATTATATTCGCACTAGAGTTGCAATATGCGCCGTGTGGTTGGTCAATACAATTTTTTCTTTTATTAATATCTCGTTAATAAAGTTATGATCAATCGTTAACGATGAAGCAATAGGAAGTATCTTAGCTTTTAATTGACGTCTATAATTATTAACATTGGAACTATGAAAGAAATGTAGAAAAATTGTAAGAATTTATAATAGTGCATTTTCGAAGATTTTACATAAATTTCTGTATTTTTTCCAAGTATCGATCATTTTATTTTATTTTATTTTTTTATAAATAAATATACTTGAATCATCGGTAGTTGCAATATTAAGCAAATTAAGCGAATTAAACCGAATATAGGAATGTGAGAATTCAACCGTGTATGCTTAAAAAAATATTCAATGATAAACAAAGTAGTAAAATTAAACAGAGATCAAGAATCGATAAAAAGAATCAAATATTTAAATTTATACGAAGTTTGCAAGTATGTTACATTGTAATATATAAATAACGAGTGCAATGGAAGGCTAACCGCGACCTCATCGACCTGTCTCCGCTTTCGTTTGCCAATCTGGGACGTAGAAATTTGGAAAGACACTCTGTCGTTTCCATTTTTTTTTTTTTCTTTTTCTTTTCCGCATTGTAAAAGGTTATATCGGTGGTCGTATCATCGTTGGTCGCGAGTCTGACCGGAATAAGGATGAACCGTTGCATTCTTCTTGGAATTCCTCGTCTGTTCCGGTGACTTCAACGATGGGACAGGAGAGATTCCGCGAAGCGTGGTTTCTCATGGCAGCGGACGTTGTGGCGCGGAATAAACGGAGTGACTTTTAAAATACATTTTATTAATGGAAACAGGAGCAGATTGAGAATGAAAAAATTTTTCTTTTTTATCTCGATCGAATAAATAGGAAAGTATTATAGTCACCCATGTGAATCGTGTTCGGTATAATTGGACGATGTAACGCGATGGATACGAATTGTTACAAGGAAAATCCTTTGAATGGTACTTGCTAGGATGTATGTAGGTCTGTCGAGATGATTGTCGCTAGTTGAATGGTAAATACGAAATTCATGGTTCGTTAGTCTACAATTAGAACCAATCCATTTAACGTGACCGTAATTGAGTCAACGACAATGGATCAGCACGAAAGATCTCGATGCGAGCGCAATTTGTTGATTGCTTGCAGTTGAAGACAGTGTTTTCTTTTAATGCAATCTAGTTGTTCTCTTTATAAACAATATAAACTAGTAACAAAAAATTTTATGTTACGTATGGAATCTATCTAATGAATAAATTTACGGAAAAAGACACGATAAAATACAACTGTTATAAAAAGTACCAAAAATGCGAGTTCGATAAAAAAAAAAATAGAAAGAAAACAGATTGTAGCGTAAACAAGAACTTACGAAAACAGTTTTATAGCGTTTGTCGAGTCACGATAATGCAAATTTAGAAATTCTTGCTTAAAATGGCGATAACGAGGTAGGTTAAAGTGTTCCGTGCGTTTAGCAGTTTAGCGATATTGAATCTGAATGTTGAAAGGAATCTCGAAGGATAAGTTGACTTCAAAAATTGAACGTATCACGCCTTGCTCACTTGTCTTTGCTTCGCTTAACGAAGCAAGGCCACGTGCTTAATGAATTGGTATACTATGCATTTGCAACGCGTGCATCGATGAAGGATACAAATTGTAAATTAACTTATCGTGTATTTGTTCTGTGTACAAAGTTTTCGAAATCGCGGGATTACCGAATAATTACCTACATTCGTCAATACGTTTCTTGTACGGTAGAAAAAATTAAAAGGTAAAATGTGACTCGGAAAGTATTTGTTTTTGGTATTTTTATTTTTTATTTATTTATTTTTTTTTTTCTTGCGCAAGTTTGAAACCTAGTTAAACGTGATATATTACAAACTAATAATATGTACTATATATTATTTGCTAATGAAAAAAAATTAGCTAAAAATGGCACACATAAAAAATTTAATTAATCACTTAACACTAGATCTACCGAAGTGGTCAAAATGACTCCTTCGTAATTTTTCAGATAATTTTTACAAATTAACTACGGTACCTTTCGAAAAGACACCTTTAAAAATACAAACAAAAGTTTGTCTCGCTTAGAATATGTATTTTTTTTCGACACTTTTTTTTTTCAGTGGAAATAAGTATAGTTTAATCGTCGGTAATTCTAGTGTTAATTACTCAGTATTTAACTAACCGGTATTTCAACGCACTACTTGGTGCACTTACACAAATCGTTAAAAAAAAAAGTTAGCATTCTGCAAATTAAAATAATCGTGTCCCAAATCTTCCACTTAAATGTTCCTCTAACTAGGTCACGATTTAATTCAAGATCACAAGAAACCGTATTAATCGTTCAGTCGAGACAACGTTCTGGATAATTCTTATCCAACCGAAATCTCTTATGCTTGAACGTTGATTTGCGTAAAAAAGGACGCCGGGCGTCCGCTTTGCGATTCATCGGCATCGCCGGCGGAACTTTCCTCCGACCGATTTTCCCTTTCGCTCGCGGAATTAGAAATTCGACTTAAACGCGGCCGCTCTTGTTCCATTGCTCATTACGAATTCCGCTGGCGCTTTGTCTGTATTTTTACACGTACAATGACCTTCTATAGGGTAAGAAGAGCGGCCAGCGAAAGTGTCATTGCTCGTCGCTGTATATTACCGCTAGCATCCGCCGCTTTCGCCGCGATTTCGTTGGGATTCGACGCGCGTCCCTTTCTTTTCGGTGTTTTCCTTCCACGATGTTCACGCTTGAACCACCCTATTGTCTCTTTTTTGTGAGAGCGACAAGTCTGGAGAATTGTCGTCTCGAGAAGAATCGGACAAAAGGGTATAACTGTTCACGGGAATATTGTTACACGGTTGATTGTCGCGATATGGCACAGTGGAATCTTGGTAGTTGCATTTTCGTTGTTTGCATGCGAACTTCGTTGATTGTATTTCGTCGACGTACGGCGGGCTGCTTACTTATTAAAAACAAGTGAAATACGATGATAGAATTATATCTGCAGAGAAGTAGTAGAAGTGGGAAATTTCATAGAGATGATCGATTACCTGAATAGTTGCAAGAATCTCGATATTTTCACGAGTTTTCATATGAAAAGTAAAAACAGGATAGTGTACAATAGAAAAAGAAAATTATAAATTAGAAAACTATAAAATTATAAATAATAGAATAAAAGTTTCTTTAATTTTTTAATGAATTTACTGCGTGCGTGTTCAAACTTCAATTTTCTGGAAAACAAAACTTCGTATAAAGAAATATTATTATTAATAATATATTTTTACTATCAATATTATTATTATTATTATTATTAATATTAATATTTTTATTATCAATATTATTATTATTATTATTATTATTATTATTATTATTATTATTATTAGATTGTTGACTCATTTTCTCACGCAGTGTTACTAACTATCGAGTGATTCGTATATAACTTGATGCACATTTATCATTTTGAGATACCGAACGTACAAACTTCCTGTGTTTCTGTAATGTCACTTATACAATCACATCCAATAAAATTACCTCTTATTTCTGTCATAAACAATTCCAATTTTCTACACGGTAACGTACCCGCACAAATCTTTCCTAAGTTATCGTTTCCACTTTTGTAATACCTCCGCGAAGGTCTCTATTCATTCTCGATCCATAATGTTACGTTTCCTAAAACAATTCCCAATATCTCGGTATAATTACTAGTCATCGGATATTGAAATCATACGTGTCCTATAAAAGGCAAATCGCTGTGTTCTCCTCGATGAAAGATCGGATTTACAGGAACGCTTTTCCACGCTGGAAACGCAATGGATCGGTATGTCGGATGCACGTCATAGCTGTGTTCGAAGTAATACAGAACGAAGATAAAAAATTCCGCGGACTGCGATTATTGGTGAACGTATCCTTAATTGTTCGAGCGATATACGTAAAATCTCCGTATTCGAGCGCTCTCTGTTCGCGGAATTTGCCTATTCACGGCTAGGTATTTGTGGCCGCTTTCCATGTTGGTGAACCGAAAAAAATCGCGCGTTCACAACTCGCTCGTATAACACGCAACACCGACAATGTGAAAAAAAAAGGAAAATATCGAGCGTAAAATGGCATACGCGGTAATATACGAGGCAGAATATTGAAGTTGATGCGCAGTCCTTTCAAAAAAGAAATTTTTTTTTATTCACAGAAATTTCAATTCCAAAGTTGTAGGGTGCAGTTTGAAACAAATTACATAAATTGGAAATTTTTAATCGTTATCAAGGAATTGGAAATAGGTACAATAACTGAGTTTTAATTTTATAGTACAATATACCCAAAGATGTACGGTTTTTTTTTTATAGTAACACCGAATTTTTATAGTAGAAGAATTCTTTATAATAACACTGTTTCAATTTTAACATCTTAATCTTTTTTTTTATCCACACATATATATGAATATTCATTTTTTTTTTTTTCCTTTGCTTTACGTTCGTATGATTTTTTAGAAGTCTTTTTTTTACATATTTTATCAAGTTATCTCATAATTAATGCAAATTCTTTCTGAAAGAAATGAAGCAATTGATTTACAATTATCGTTGATAACCGTTTAACTTATTTTTCTCTAATTCTTTTAATTGCTTTTTTTACAAATCTTTTTGTTTCGTTACCGACTTTTTACAATACCTGTTTATGCAGTCCAAGTGACATATAATATGCCGATATCTGAATAATACATAATGCATCGTGTCTCAAAAAAATTTACTTTCTCCGACGCTACTTATATTTCGGCTTTAGTTAAAAATTCACCTGTTCCTGACCTCCATTTCCATAGATCTATTTCTTTCATTTCCGCGTCTGCAACGCTTTCACGGAACGTAACCCCTAGCAAATAAGGCGGTTTTACCACGTTCCCGTATCACGAGCTTCTCGATAGGTGCGATGAGTCAATTGACGAGTCGAGTATCGAAGAAACGTTACCTTGCGTTTCTGTCCTTTTTTTTTTCTCCAGAAATTTATCACTTNGTTCGGACGAAGCGCGTTTTGCATTCCCGTGCGGATTAAAATGCACGTTAAGCCACGGGCAATGAGCATTAATATTCAGGCGCTGTTTCGTCATTCAATTTCTCGTATTCGCGTTTCTTTGTGGCGAAAATACCTAGGGAACTGTTACGTGGCGGTAATTCTTGGCGCGAGCCATGAATACAGTGATCACATCGCCCCGAACGATTTGTTTATTCCGCTAAAAATTTTGATTTCAGTTTCGAGGAACTCTTTGCGTTCGATATTTCATAATCGAAAATCCAGTTTTATTATAGAATTTTTTTCTTCATTTTTAACTCTCGCGTGGACAACCAAAGTGTTCACGATTATTACCCAACCGATTTTTATCGCAAAATTTTTATTCCAAAAGCGTAAATCAAAGGCAAATTTTTCAAATAATGGGAATCTGGAGCGGTTTTGCGACGTGCTCACAAGAACATAAATTATTAATGGAAATATTAAAATGTTGTCCACATAAGAGCTAAATGTGTAGTTTGGATTGAAAGATGTAAGTTCACTGTAAACGAAGATAGATGGGATTGTTGAGATAATTAAAAGTAAAATTTTCTTAGGAATATACGTTTATTCAAATAAATAATTCTTATAATGTGTGTTAAATTTAAATTTGATTCCAGTTATTTAAAAATACGATATCACAAAAGATAAGATTCGTTTAGCAGTAATAATATAACATCACGATGTAAAACAGCATTTAGTTAATATGGATGGAGGTTTAGAGAGATTGTAAAGATCAGTTTTATTACATGTTTTATGTCTATATAAGTAGAAGTAATTTCGGACTGAACAGTATTCTGAAATGATAAAGTTAAATCAATGTCTATTTAATGTCTATTACACAATCGCTAGATTGCGGTTTATCTGGCTTATTAAAGCATCGCCGATTTCAATTCTCGTAAATCTGTGCAACGAATGTAATTCCATTCGAGTAATGAAATATAGGGTGGAAACCATCGAAACCGCTCATTTACCAAACGGTTGCTTTAACCGATTTCCTTTATCGATCCTGCAATTCGCGCTTCGCTAATAATTAAGTCGACACAAAAAACTAAGACGTTCTATTCTAATAACTTCCAGGTACAAAAAAATTATTCTAAAATCCAAACTCTCCTTTTATCATACGTTAGATCTAATAAAGTATACTTATTTCTACCGAAGAAATCAAAGTGGAAGGTATATAAGATAATATATCGGAATAAAATCACGTGAAATCTCGCCGAAGGCATCGTAGTTAATTTATCAAATTTCGACCACTTTGATACTTCTCATAATTAGCTAATCATCCTCATTACNGGAAATCTCGCCGAAGGCATCGTAGTTAATTTATCAAATTTCTGTAGAAAATTACGAATGGGTCGTTTCGACCACTTTGATACTTCTCATAATTAGCTAATCATCCTCATTACTAGACCACGGATTTTTATAAATATAATGTAAAAAAATAGAAGTTAAATAGAAATAAATATTATAACGAGTACTTTATTTACATATTTACGTTTGTTACGCGTGTTCTGTGTATTTTCAATAGAAATAAATATTATAACGAGTACTTTATTTACATATTTCCGTTTGTTACGCGTATTCCGTGTATTTGCAATATCTGTAATACGCGAAAATTCGCAATTTACCCATCACCCACCCAACTACAATAATACCGCGTTAGAAGACCACAGTTTGGTACCACATCTGGTCAACTATCAAGGAAAGTAAATTTCTAACAAATTCCAATATGTCTCATCTCCGTAGCTTGGTACCACATCTGGTCAACTATCAAGGGAAGTACATTTCTAACAAATTCCAATATGTCTCATCTCCACTGAGTGAGACATAACAACTTCATGTCCAATACAAAATATCGAGATCGCATCGTTTAGACCAAATAAACCAGGAACCGAAAGAGCAAAGTGCACAGAGCCATTAAAAATCACCCGAGCGATACAATTAAAAAGCAAAAACAAAAAAGAGGAGGAAAGCAACGTCGATGCACTCTCCACTTAGACTCGCGATCTCGCTGCGATCATATTTTTCTCTTCGTCGTTCTTTGGCTCGGAAAACAAAGAAAAATGTATGACCGCAGCGAGATCCCGCGGACAAAAGTCGCTCGCCCGCGTCGGGCCTCAGGGATCACGACCTTGTCGCCGCGAATCCGGGATTCGATCACGTTCGCCTTGCCGCTAGAGGCCCGGTCGAAACTGGCCTTTTCTTTTCGTGCGTCGATCACGAAGCCCCGGCATGGGAAGTTAACATTCCGGTGGCGTCGTTCCAGCGCCAACGTAAGGCCTTTTCAACCGACATAGCCGCGAGAGACCGTACGGTACACGGGTCCCTTTCTTATTTCTCCTATGAGCCACGCCTAGCACTTGCCCCGTGGAACCGTTCGCACACACCCTTCACCACATATAGAACGCGGCTAGGAAACGTAGGCGAAGTCTTCGGCCACGATGTATCTCGATCGATGATATCGTTGCCGGTTATCCGGGCAACCATGCCGAAACGAGAGAAAATCGATGGCGAAGCGTTAACCGAGGTTCGTCGAGGTTGTTGTGCGGGGAACCAGGGGAAGAAAGGTTACGTTGGATTTGTGCACTGTCGATGCAACGATACGAGGCGAGATATTAGATTGTAAATTCTATCGGGCGTTGAATTAGCCTGTTTCGATAATCGATGGTTATTAGCGGAGGAGTCGGGTAGGTGTACGTACAGTCGGTGGATCTACTCGTTGAATCGTGAATATACATTTTTTTTTAACCCTCTATAGCCCGAATTTTGTCTGCCTAGTGGAGGAAAAATTAGGATCGATTACAGTTTTTCACTTTGATTTGAAAATGTTTTAACTAATAATTACTGTACATGGATCGTGGTGTTACTATAGTAATACAGCGATAAAATTTAATAGTGCAGT
This sequence comes from Ctenoplectra terminalis, assembly GCA_019453375.1. Lineage (NCBI taxonomy): Eukaryota > Metazoa > Arthropoda > Insecta > Hymenoptera > Apidae > Ctenoplectra > Ctenoplectra terminalis. The sequence continues at coordinate 12,646 of SMSQ01026121.1, forward strand.
GTTAACTAAAGAAAATTAATTTTTTAAAATATAGATACATTAGTTTGTAATTTTTAAGTCGCACGGTCCCATAGAGGGTTAAGGAAGGTTTTCGTAGAATAAAATTGGTACAGTAGTACATAGAATTTTTGTACTGTTGTACTGTTCTACTCGTTGAATTGGGACCATTTGCGAAAATATTTTTTTTTGTGGAAGGAAGTTCTTGGTAGAACAAGGGTAGCACAATAGTACTCCGAATTTTTGTTCGTTAATTTTCTGTATATGTATTATTTATTCGTTGAATTAGGACCACTCAGAAAAATTTTAATTTCCCACGTGAAAGAGAGTACTTTAACCCACTGAATATCAGTAACCCCTGTAGGGCATTGTACTGTAAGGAAGGCTGACGGGCGAGAAGAAATTAGAAACAAGCTATCGGTAAATAACATATTTTATTCGATCTGCTCTGGTCGATGTGCCTGCTCAGACTGTTTTTAACCCTGGCCTTTTCCTAGGAGGTATCCTAGGGAAAAAAAGCGGAGTACCATCCTAAATGGACGCACTTGGCCGATTCTTTACGCCCTCACAAAATATACAAAATATACAAAATATACAATATACTCTTCTCTATTGCTTACAATACATAAGAATTAATAAAGTTAATTTTCAAAGCAACCATTCGTTATCCACAGCCTAGCTAACGATATATTCGACAAAATTGATTCTTCCTGTATTTTTATTATTTTTAAACTACGGAAGAAAAAATTCATTAAGGTCTCGATAATTCGACAGCGAAATTTAAGTAAAAAATTCCTATCGCATATCCTGTAATAAAAACAATAAAAAAAAAAAAACAAAATTCAAGTATCCCTGTGTGATTCGAAACAAGTTAAAGATTCTGATCCATCTTTAAACGATTCATCCAACTTACTTGGCTGTAAGGCTCGAAACAGGTGTTCGCTATAGACCTTGTATCCGTTCTAGCATCGGTTACCTGGCGTTATTGTTTGTTGCTATTTGCAAAATCTGACGCAACGTATAGACGGGACCGAGGCACTGAAATCACGCTTCGCACGAATTCTATTTTCCACCGGTTTGCTCGCGTTATGAAACGAGAGAGGCCGGTCGAAGTGAATCAGTGAGAATCGATGAAGAAAAGGCGAACGAATTCAGCCTCGATTTGCGTCATAGACAGAAAGGGGAGAGGCTACGAGGAATCGGAGCGGATTGATGCACTTTGATCGCTTCGGAGAAGAAGGCGCGAAGATATCGCGTTGATCATCGTGGAAGGGGTTCCACTTTTCGTTTCTAAACCTGGATCGTCTCCTTTTAAGATTTCACGCGAGTTCTATTTCGCGAATCGAACAGGGTTACCTTCGAAGATTCTCATCTTAAACGCGTTCTGAATTTAGGATATAAAATACAGAATGTTCACCGATAAATGAAGATTTTATTGATAATTAATTATATTAGTAGTAGAGCTTTCTGTATTAAATTTCTGTAACTGAAAATGGATTGATTTGATATGCAAAAAATTTACTTATTAAGGCCTTCTGATGAAGGAAGATTTTAACATTAGTAGTAGAGCGTTCTAAAATAAATTTCTGTAACCGAAAATGGATTGATTTGATATGCAAAAAATTTACTTATTAAGGTCCTCTGATGAAGCAAGATTTTATTAATTAATTACGTTAATGGTAGAGCGTTCTAAAATATATTTCTCTAACTGAAAATGGACTGATTTAATATGCAAAAAATTGCTACTTATTAAGGAGCACTCTATGTAAGGGAAAGATCAAGAAAATGGCATTTAAATGTAGGAAAGGATTTTGCTTGATTCTATTTTGTGTTATAGTTTATTGTTATAAATTGAATCGTTTTAATTTTTACTCGGAGGGTTCTTAAGGTCCTCGATCGAAACTTTCAAATCATAAGGTCAATAGTGAAACCTTTGGGCACTCGTGTTCGAACCCGACAGGATTATTTAAATCTGTTCCATGAGGACAAGCGAACAATTGGTCGGAATTGAACACACAATAGGAACGAACAGCAAATTCATCTTTAAAGTTCTACCTAAAGTTTACACCGTTCATCTTCCTTACCTTTAACGATGTTGCGATTAATTTCCTGAGTTTCTATAAAGTATACTTTATCACCAGACAAATTACACAATCGGAACAACAAAAACCAGTCCAACTTTCTTCCTATCCTATGTTCACAATTTCCAATAGAAATAGCCCAAAGATCAACAGCCATAGTTACGTACACCTTCGTATTCCTTAAAAAAAATTTTTTTTCAATTTCAAAATATTTTGAAGTTACGAAATACATGATACTAAATTAAGGCGTTAACACTAGAACTACCGACGAATAAAGCTTACTTATTTCTACCGAAATTTTTACGAAAAAATCGTAATGAAAGGTATATAAAAAAAATACGCGATGCAAGGGAAACGAAGCTTTGTCTACGTTTTTAACAGAAAATCACGGAAAATTGCCTGCGAGATGCCATAGTCANTAGAAATAGCCCAAAGATCAACAGCCATAGTTACGTACACCTTCGTATTCCTTAAAAAAAATTTTTTTTCAATTTCAAAATATTTTAAAGTTACGAAATACATAATACTAAATTAAGGCGTTAACACTAGAACTACCGACGAATAAAGCTTACTTATTTCTACCGAAATTTTTACGAAAAAATCGTAATGAAAGGTATATAAAAAAAATACGCGATGCAAGGGAAACGAAGCTTTGTCTACGTTTTTAACAGAAAATCACGGAAAATTGCCTGCGAGATGCCATAGTCAATTTATGAAATTTCTGTAAAAAATTAGAAATTGGTCATTTTGACCACTTTGGTAGTTCTAGTGTTAAACGCCGCGCCGATTTTGGTCGACTTTCCGTTAGGCTGTGTGCTGTGATACTAATTCGAAAACATTTGGTCGCAAAGCAGTTAAGAATTTAAGAAGAGAATTGTAAAAGTTTGCAAAGGAAAGTGGTATCTTTGTTTAATGCGATTTAACAGAATCCATTAATGAATCACAAGGTATTATTTTTTGAAATTGATATCGTCAGTCTTTGGAAACTAGCGGTGCCTAAATGAAAATTTCAGCGTCGGTCGACAGGGACCGGCGCGGCGCTTAACGTATTACACACACCAAAGAATCAGATGAAGCATTTAAAAATTCAGTATTCATATAAAAATAAACTTCGTTTCCGGTCACAGCAGAGTTAATCCATCAATCTCCTTTTCCTATGAACTCCAATTAGAGACAACGTTGTTTCCAGTCTCCGTATCTACGCTTAAAAATCGATCGATAGCTACCGACCATAACTCACCGCAGCTCCCAGATCAATTATAAATCATTTAGCGTCGTTGCTCCACGGTGTCTCTCGCGAAGGCGTGTCGAACGATGGAGCGAATCAAGTAAAAACGGACACGCGCGCGCAAAAAAACGACGGAAAATCAGCGGTCGAGCCACGCGGATCGACGATGAATCACGGTTCTTGACCGATCCGTGAACAATCGATCGCAGCTTTCTCGTGGAAACGAAGCCCCGCGATACGTGGCCGCTGGAGGCTCGAGGGACCGACAACGTCGATCGTTGTTGCGTCCGGTTGACAATACATTCGTCAGCGGGTGCGTTCGATCTGTTCGCCGCTCATACACGCCATTACGGTCACGATACTCTTCGAATATGTAATTTACGACTGAACCGCGAATACCGGTCGTGTTCTTCGATCTGCATACAATGACCCGGCGAGATACGACGAACATTGTCGCAATTATTATCGGCGCGCGTGCATCGGTTTCGATTTTTAAATATTTCATATCTGACTGACTTTTTCCTACTTTTACCTTTTTACTTTTTTTTTTTCTTCTTTTTTTTTTTAAAGTACGTACGTTGGCAACGGATAACACACGCCCGTGGCTATGCGCTGGAATTTAACCTTTCCCCCATTCTTCTCGCCAGCAGTCGGGTTCGTGAAAATGAAAGACCGTGGGTGGAGTACTGCCACGATGCACGAGGATCGTGGCTCAGTGGAAAGGAGAATTATTGTTTAGATACGGATATTTTGAAAATTCATGGATTGATAATAGTTCGGTACAGGTTTTATAGGTGGGTCGACGGTGATTCATGGTGGTTAACAGAGGTAGAATATATATATTTTTTTTCTTTTTTTTTTGGAAGATAGAAAGGTTTTATGGGTTGAGGTTGAAGTAAAATGGGCGTGATGGAAGGTAGAAAGTATTCTAACAAGTTTCGTGTAACTTGTAAATATTTCACAACAGGATTAGTTTGCCAGCTCTCAGTAGTCAGTCAATTGAGCGAAACAATTCATTTTGTCTTTGGTACAACTTTGAAATATTTAAATAGTAGAGGAAATATCAATGGCGGACGACATTCGCGATATCGTAAATAGTAATCTACGTTGAAATGTATCTACCAGCTGTTCTACTCGAAGAGTCACGTTCCCTGAACATTTTACACTTCATGATTTTCAGATAATTCTACCAGGTTTTATTAAACCGCTCAGTAACTCGTAAATATCCTCCGTCATCGACGATGCGCGAATACCAGAAGCGCACTGTTGCCGCTTACATAATAAGCAATCGTATAAATACGGACTCTGCGATTACTCACGGTCAGACATGATTGAAAAAGCATCCCGCTTCTCTAACAGCTTAATAAATACGCGACATTGAATAACGTTAATCTGAATCGCAGCTGATCCACGTGCCAGCGACTCGGTGCCGCGAAGAAGCGACGACGTCATCGGGCGTGTGGTTTTCCCTTTGAATCTGACGCAGGTTGGAAACATGTGTTAACGAATGTTCGCTAATTTTCAGGAGTATTTGTCGAACATGACCTCTGCAAATTCGTTTTTTAGCATCGATATTTTTTGTTTTCGATATTTTTTCAGCAAAGGTGGGGGTGGAGGGTGTAACGATTGGTAGATTATTGGTAGATGTTCGTTTTGATTATATCTTAATTGTAAAATGATGAGGTATATGGATTCCTTCCATTTTATTTTAATTTTAAATCTATGTTGTATTATTTTGTAAATAAATAGGCGGACTTTGGAAAGGTACTGTTAAGTTTGATACAAAGAGAGTTATACTTTAATTTTTTTAATATTTAGAGATCGTTTGTGTCTAGCTTTATCGATTTCAATAGAAGTAATATTAATCGTTTAACCCTCTGTAACGAATGTGACTCGGAAGTTATAATACGTACCATATATTTAAAAAATTTTATTTTATCGCCTCATTACTGTACCGCTATATTTTATTTAATTAAAAGAATGTATAACGATAATTTCTCGATATCAGATTAAAACAAAAAAATTGTGATCGATTATAAATTTTTCTGTCATAAGCAAACAAAATTTTCGTTATACAGGGTTAACATAGATATCAAATATCGAAGCATAGAGCACGAGTTGATTTTTTCACGCCATATACGTATCGATATATAAAAATTAAAAAAAGAAAGAAAAATTGAAAAACAAACAGTATTAATTTAATTCCTTATTTAATTCGAATATAAGTACCGCACGTCTGATGAATTATCAAACTGCCACTCATAACTCCATCATAACTCGTCGTATTTCAACTCATTCCATCATAACTACGCACTTCTACGAATGAAAAAAAAAAAAAAAAAAAAAATAGACATTCAACGTGATCATCAAGGATTGCGAAATGAAAAAGACTGAGGGGCGGCCCGCGTCGCAAGAACGATCATAGAGACGTTGTCTTTTCTCGATGATTACCGTCATTTATGGCGGAGCATTATCGTTTGCTCGTGACGTTCCTCGTAACCGTAGAACGCGCTCGTGTAATCGACAGTTCCTGCATCGTCTATCAATGCACTGGCTGTTGTCATTGCGTTTCCGAGTATCGTGTATCATGGAAAGCGGACGGGAGACGTCGATGGGTGGTATTTCTAGGACAATATTATGCAAGCTGGAAGGTTTCGCTGTGATTTGCAATCGTTAACCCCTTGCCATACTTTGACGAGTCTGACTCGTGATCACAATTCCGAGCCGAACACAAATACCACGAGCCTCGCTCGTGGTCACAATTTCGGACCAAACGAATACTGCAAGTGAGACTCGTGGTCACAATTTCGGGCCAAACAAATATTACGAGTGTTGCTCGTCGTGTTAAATTTTTAGACAACTGGTAACGAAGATAAGGGCTAGAACCTAAAACAATCTTAAGAGTAGCGTTCGGCGAGTACCAGTCTTACGTTTACAGTTACACTTTTATCCCGGATTTTGCCCGGCTAAATGGTAACGCAAGAGGTTAATTGCAGCCACTGTTCCGTACCGCGGAATTAACCCTCGACCTACGATATTAGAGAAAACTAACAGACCGTTTTAAGGTCTGTTTTCTCTATCTTCATAAGATAAACGTAGCTGCAATGAAGCCTGAAAGAATAGACTTTTGAGAAGTCTAGAATAGAATTCGTGGTTTTAGTTAGTCTTCTGTCTTTGACGAGGAGAGTTTATGATAATTTAAGGCTGAACTATTGTATTGTGATTATAATTCCTTGTTCAGTTTTTTATTATTTGTCTCTGTTGTTTTAGTTCTAGTTGGTCGGTCGTTATTATATTGTATGTTGATGAATATGTAAACCATGATGACTGTTACGTTTCTAAGTATCGTACATCGTAGAAAGTATTTGTCGATGGGCGTTGCTTCGAGGATAACAATATGCAAGCTAGAGGGTTTGGTTATTACCTGTAGTTATGCCATTGTCTCTTTTTCTTTATTTATTTTAAGTAATCTTATGTTGATTACAGATGAAACGATTTCATCCTATGATTATAAAAATACTCTGTTATTATATTTTGCATTGTTTGTGTATATATATTTGTGTATAGAAATTTTTTTCGCTTTAGTCGTGATTGGTTAATAATGCTCGTATTATTGATCGACGTTTAAACAAAAATTGTATTCATTGGAGTCTAAAGATCTTCAATGAACCCAATTGCAATGCTAAGAAAACATCGTGATACTATTTTTAGAGCATTCCGCTAAAACCGGAACGCAATTTTTATAGTATTACATTTCTAAGTATCATGCATCATTCAAAGAGTCGATGAATAATCAAGAATGTTGCTTTTGATACGACATCGTCATAATTCCAAGAGCTCTTAACCCTTCATGGTAGCCCCTTATTATCAATAACTATCTGACACGATTAAAACTAATTCGGCGCTTCAAATTCTCTCCGTTTCCTTTTTTCCGTTTTAACTTATAAAAAAAAAATTGATACTTCATCTATTGTAAATTAGTATCGATTAATGTAGCGACGCGTATTGTTGTCGCTACATTTCCTAGTAACGTGTATGATTGAAAGCGTATGGAAATATCGATGGCTATTGTATCTAGTACGGTACTTCATAGTTCTCAGAACAGTTATTATCTTCAATGATCGTTTATGTTAATTTTTTCTCTGGATTTTAGTTGAAGCAAACATTTTTTTAAATTACTCAACTCTCATACGTTCCTCGTGCGAAAATTTACTCGCTTTCTGTTTCTAGACGCTTTAAAATATTTTATTTCTTTCCTATTGTATTATAATTTCACGTATATATTTTTTTAAATAGAAAGTCACAAGTAAAAAAACAACTTACTGACATTTTCTTTAAGATATCAATACAGCGAAAAAGAAACTATAATACGACGTATGTGTAGGAAATTTCGAAGTAACTGATTAACACATTTTTAATTTTTAAAACGTAATTAACACAACAAATTTTTTTATACATAATTAATACGATTTTAACTTTTTAAATATATTTAACACGACTTTTTTTTAACTTTATATTTTAAGATTTTAAGATTTTTAACTTTGTAAATACGTTGCTTTACGAAAAAAATTTTTGTGATTTCCTTTAAAATGCATAATTATTATTATAATTAATGTTATTAAAATGATAATAGGTATTTTTTTCAAATACCTATTATTTTAAATTCTTCGGTAGAAATAGGTATACTTGAACCATCGGTAGTTCTAATGTTAAATATTTTCGATCCGTTCTTTTATTTGTAGTCTGAACGATCAGTAGTTCCTCTATTGTCTGTTCACGAGTAACGTCTCTCAAGTATTGTCGCTGTATTTAACGTTAAAAAGGTATGAAGCAATTGATAAATGTTACGTCTGAGATTACAATCACCATTGTACTATCTAAAGAATCTCAGAGTTACATTGTTACTCTTTTTTCCCCTTAATCTACGTTCTTTTACTACATTTCTCGTGTAGTCGATATTGTTTACGGTTTTTTTCTTTTTTCTTTTTTCTTATTTTGCAGTACACATTGTTGCGTAACACGATTACGCGATTCCAATAAACTTCATCATTAAACTTTATTTTACACCTTTCTCCACTTTCAGTTTCATATAATCAATAATTCCGGTATTGTCTCGTAACGTGTACTTCTATCATTAGATCTTGGAACTCTGATAACATTAGAGAAACAGGAAATAACGATGGCCATTTGGTTCTTGCGTTGAAAAACTTAATTACAGTTTTACTTACTCCTAAGTTATTTAATTTGAAGTCTGATTTATCTCTACTCGTAAATCGTACTTTTGTCGTTTAATTCTTTCTCGTGTCCAATTTTTTGTATCCAATTCGTGTTTGAGGAAATCTCAACAGATTTTCTTAATTCCACTTAATGATAAAGATTCTGTAAAAAAGAGTAAAGAATATTTCTAAACGAATTAAACAAAGATTCCATGAAATAGTTTAAATTTTATACAAAAAAGAAAAGAAAAAAATTATACATTTTCAAATCACACAAATCGAAAATTTACACCAAAGAATAAACAATATTTCAAAATGAAACAAAGATTCCATAAAATTGTTTAAATTTCATACAAAAACAAAAAAAAATTTTTTTTCAAATCACAAATAGAAAATTTACAATAAAGAATAAACAATATTTAAAAATAAAACAAAGATTCCATGAAATACTTTAAATTCTAAACACACTGAACAAAAATTAGACATTTTCAAATCTAAAAATTCTAACAAAAGAAAACAAAGAAAGAACACAAATCCACAAATTAATTTTAATTTAAAATAAAAAAAATTAAAACAACTTAACTCGAGACAAACTGAAACCCACAAGCAAAATCAATTCAAAGCCAATTGCTAAAAGTCGTCCAACAGTTACGAAATGCGTTCGTTTTCGATTCGCATGCATTTCTGTCAACCTGGCGCATCGTTGCGTGCATTCCGTCTGTTGACGGGTACGTGCGTTCTTGAACTTCCGGTTATTTCATCGGTCGAGCCAGGTGAACGCGAAGGGAGTCGCTAATCGTTGCACACCGTAGAAATTATGCAACGGATCCTTGCATAACTAAAAATTACTAATTTCTTTTTTCCAATAAGCGATCGAAATGTCTCGAATTCTTTCTGCGAGAGAGTTATGAATAATTGGAAGAATAACTGCACAGCTGTTAACCGTTGAGTGGCAGAGAGAAAAATTTGTTGCGCAACTTATTACCGCGATAAATTTAATTTTATTAATGAAATTAATGAAACGAGTGAAATATGTGCTTTGTCTGGCGCTAAATATAGAACGAGTTAAATACGGACTGGAGGCAAAACTTGTAATATCTTTCTTAGATTTGAAAAACTTGATCCTTTTTATAAATCGTTTTTCTCTCTCTCCTTTTAACTTTTGCTTAGCAATCACTAGAATTCTTAATCTTTTAAGAGGCAATTTTAACCTTTTACACTCCGCTGGCGCCGCTATGTAATTTTCTTCGGTGTAATTTTCTTCAGAGATTAAGGTTTAAGTTCAATTTTATCGTTAATTCAAATTTTCCTTTTTATTTTGAAACGAACCACGTTAATCGAATAACGGAAAAATGGTAAAAATGTATAAGTTTTGTTTTCTTGCCTAAACGATACTAAGTTTTTACATTAGTCCTGTGAAACTTAAAAATGTTTAGGAGAGCAAAGGGGTATAAGTTAGAAAAGAACGATTTCATTTTTTGTTTAACACTGGAACTACCAAGGTGGTCGAAACGACCAACTCATAATTTTTCACAGAATTTTTATGAAATTACTGCAGCGGATTTTGAAAGATTTTCCGTAATTTCTAGTAAAGAACCAGGATAAAGGCTTGTTCATTAAAATTATGTATCTTTTTAAAATGTTTATCATTTTAATTCTTTTAGTAGAAATAAGTACGTCTTAATCGTAGGTAGTTCTAGCGTTAAACATATTTTATTCGTTTTAAATCCAAAGCTTTTAAAAAAAAATGAATAAAATAATAACGAGAATAATTTCGCTTTTTCAAACGGCATCTTGGAAAGGACACCACAAATACTGGTAGCGGTAGTGCATAACACTAGTTAAAAATCAATTTTCATTCTTATGTCATATTATCGACTATTGAGTAACAGATTACCGCTATCATTTACCCATTTCCGTGTTGGACTTTCACGTCCATCGAACGAAGGAAAACTCGATTGCATCATATATCGACTACACGCGTCCAAGGGCGCGAGCAAAATGAATGAAGCTAGAGGCGCGTCTTCCCGCGGCAAAAAATTAATTATTTATTACCTCGTTGCCCGTTAGCCTGTCTTTGTACAGCGTGATTAGCGGTATAGCATGCTAGACGATGTGTGAATTACCATTTGATCGGTAATTTATTATCATCACCGCGGAGTTCTCAGAAGCGAAGCTGCGATATCGATTTTGATTTGTTCTCTCGGCGCGTTAAAAATTTTATGTGACGGTAATTAATGTTTTTGAACGATCTTGATAACTAAATATTCAAATTTGAATAATTATTTAATTTCTTTCTGAGGTAAATATTTTTAATTATTGGTTTGTTTAAGGTAGATTCATATATTCGATATTTTTAACTCCATTGGTAAATAAATCACTTAAACCTGGTTTCATTGATTTAAACGTGGAACAGATTACAATTCAAGATCTGAATTTTTATTGCAAAAAATATATATATTCTTTGATGTTTATAAGAACCGTAAAGAGCGTGCGAATTCTCAATTTCTTTTTTTTTTTTTTCTTTATCCCTCGCATTTGCAATTTCCATTCGCTCGTTCTCACGATACAACTCTCATCTCTAACTCGAGAAAAAACAACGATGGCGGTCGGAAGACGCTCGTGGGCGCACGTTTGCGACAGCGTGGCTGGTTAAATCGAAGTAACTGCTCTTCTGCGTATTCGATTATAAAGTTAAAAGCGTCATTTGTACATTTTTATTCGCCTTCCTCTCGCCGTTTTTATTCCCCTGTCTAATGACTGCGATTTAAAAGAGACTCGCCGCCTTTTTGCATCCGTCGACCTTGCCGCCCCCGTCATTTGCACTACTTGGAGCTTCTTACCTAACCGCAATTATTTCGCCCGGCAAATCTGGATCCGTTGGACGCGTTGGGTGAGTTTTATGCAAAGCGCAGCCTCGATGTCGGTTGTCGTATTTTTAAAACGCTGACGACGAAACGTTTGGTCGAAGAAGACAAAATGGGGGCGTTGAATGTTGGATAACGATAGACGCGACGTTCGAATTGATCGGTGGCCTATTTCTGAGACGGGATCGAGGTGTACTGTTTTATCGGGGCGACCTAATTTAGGAATAGATTAAATACTTGGAGGCAAAACTGTTGGAATAACAGAAAAAAAATGTATATACATTTGAAGGTTCTTTTTTTACCCTTTGCGGACGAACGTCGCCGCTGCGGCGACATTATAATTTGGTTCCTAAGTCGAATGTTGGCTCTACAGCGACGAACGAATAAGAGACGCCAATGCGAAGTTTCATCGACCATTTGGTTGTTTTCTATTTTATTTTCTGCATAATTGTTTATATGTTTAATTTATAATCTCGTTCCATATAGAAATTATCCTCCACCGGCTACGAATCAGACTCGAAAGAGTGTTCGTCCGCAAAGGGTTAAGTTTCAAAGGACTACTGTGAAAACTTGGCGTTCTTTTGGAAAGAGAAAAAGAAAATTATATACGTTTACGATTTTTTATTCGTTTGGTTAATTTACTTTATTTTAAAACAAAAGAAGTGTTCGAATCGAGGAAGATAGGGAATTTAATTTAAAACTTAATCGCTGAAGAAAAGTGTGCATATCGCCATAGCGGTGTCAGTCGAGTGCAAAGGGTTAATTTATAGCTGAGGACAGAAACGCGTTAGGTTGTCCCGAAAATTTCTTTCGGTATCTTCACGCAGAGATTTTAGGGATCTAACGGTGTTTATACAAATATGCAGCTTTATTTGTCAAACGAGAGATGGAGAAAGATAATAGAGCAAAATGAATGGTATATAAAATAATATATTGTAAAATATTTAATATTATGCATCTATTGCTTATTAATAAAACGAAAGAATCTTTTGAGACAATCTAATGTAAAGATCGTGTTAATTTTGAAGAGATTTTGATTCAATTTTAAGTACCGAAGTGTTTGCGAAAGTTTACGCGCGCTGGCGTGTAAAATAATTAAGAATAAAGTTATTAAATTTGTAGGCAACATTGTTGCAGAGATCGATATGGCGATTACACATCAAAGTAGTAATTAAATTTTTGTACGAATAAATTTTAACGCGGTATTGATTAATGCGATGTTGAGGATTTCATGATTTCATTGTTTAATAAGTTGATATTATTGATTGATCGCTCAGTTCGCTAATTCCCTCTCGCAAGCTATTCCGCGAGAACCATTTATACGATATTTGTAATAATGCATTATACATATGGGATACTGAGTTAATTAGGTAAATTGATGACAGTATATTCATCCTTTTTTCAAGAGAAATTGTATTCTTATCACGATTGTAATTAAAATTTTAAGAGTCTGAGAAACCGGTTAATAATTACTGCCGCATAATTGGCACACTATTTTTTACCCTCCTTTTTTTATGAAAATTTCAATGTAAATAATTCGAATATGCAACCAGCTTAGCTGTATTCAATATTTTTGACAATTCTCAAGTTTCTGAATTAAATTACACTCTTTTATGAATGTAATTAAGATTGATAAATGTAACTGAGTTGCCAGGAATACGATTTCTCTCCCATTTAAAATTCAGAAACATAGAATTCTGTTCCAGCCACGCACGATTCATTCCAAACTCAATTTTGAATTTCAATTACCACAAAATCTCACGTATCGTTCGCTCGATCCTTTGCTCAAAATACAACTTTTAAGTCTCCAATAAAAGCACCGAATACATCCCCAAAAATCCTCCCTCAAAAAAAAAAAAGAAGAAAAAAGAAAAAAAAACGATCACGTACCAACCACGATCACCTTCGAACATTTCAACGAAGCAACTTCCACGACACATCGTGGCCAACAATGCGCATTGCGAACCAAAAGGGTGTGACGAACCTACACACGCGAATCGCAATGGAAATCGGCGAACGCGAATGCCGCGGCACTTTCTACCATTACTTTACCAGAATCGTGTGAAATTGGTCGAACGCGATCTAAATAGAAATCATCGATCGTCCAGGCAACGAGGGCCGATGCATCCATCGGAATGCAACGCGAAACCGACACGTTCCTCAAAGTTGTTTGTTTCGCAACGTAAAGGGAAGTCTTCGATCGGTAGGATCGAATTTTCGAGGCGTTGCCCGTAGCAGGAAATCGTTAGCGAAATCGATTTCCTCGCGGCGAATTAACGCGAGTAAACGCTTATAATAATCGTACCGTGGTAATCGATGGGGGATGCGATTTGCATAAATGTTGTTGCGTGCCGGTACCGCCTGTTGCTCCACATTCCGAAGCGTGCTCGTAATACGCGCCGGCAAGGTTCCCCTTTGTCAAGGATGAAAAATTCCTCGCCTGTTAGCCGCATACCGGCTCCTAATTGCCAACGATAGTTTCCCGCGCGATTGAGACCAATTAAAATCACCAATCGAATCACTGTTCGATGCATGCTACTGGAAAAATATGTCGGATCGCTTTGTGATTTGTATTTGCAAACTGAATTTTATTATCGGTTCGAAGTCGAAGCGGCCGGCCAGCTTTAACCCTCTGCGGTTCTTTGATATCCTGCGTGACGATTTTATTTCTTCGAACGATTAGGAACTTAGCGAACATTATTTTGGAAATAAGTACGGATCTTAAAGGATTGATACTGCAGACATTAATTAGTAATTTTCTGTGTCTTGATGGATTTTTGACTGAAAAGTTTTTTAAAGTAATTTTAAAATTTCAAATTTTTGCAACTTTCTTTAAATATGTAGCGATTACAAACTTCTGACCGGTAGTGTAAGTTTTTCGTGACGAGGCAGATCTATCTGATTGATATTTTTTTGTAGTTTAAGTTCATGGAATGGTACTTAAGTATCGCAGATTAATCGTGCTACGATTTTTGGGTTGTTTTCGTCTCGATCGTATTTTTCTTTCATCACAAGATTCTCTAATTTTAAGAAAGATATTTTTTAAAATTGTTGTTGATATACGAATTTTCTTATCACAGCTTTATGCTAAAGAAATCCTTTTTTCATCATCACAGATGTTAGTTTTTAAATCGAATCGAAGTTTTTAGTCAAAGTGGTTCACAATTTTTTTGGCTTCCTCGTTCATTTCTGTTTAAGAACACAGGAGGCTTTATTCGTTGATTGTTTCAGCAAGATAAAAAAAAGATAACCGCCGGTTACATCAGACTCTTCGATTATCTTCCGTATCTCTATTTTTTTTTACTATCGTTTTCGTACAGTGTTTTGTCATCGCGTGTGATTACACAATCTCGTGGCAGTGTAAGATGTTTCAAACACACAGTCGATGGTAATCTTTATTTTTTGCACATTTAACGAACAAAAGAAAGGAAACCAAATTATACTTTCAGGACCGAATCGAATGAAATTGAAGAAGTCGAACAAAGGCGAATAAATTGAATATCTTCTATCCACGCGTACGACTAATTGTATCTTCGAATTCTTTGATCATTTTCTTCTTTTTTTTTCTTCCATTATCTCGTAATATTCACGTGTTGCCGAGTTTTTAATAAACGACAGCCGCGAAGGAAGCGCGGCGTGTCCTTCCAAGAACAATTACGCAACAAATTATGTAAATATTATTATTCCGATTTTAACAGGTAGTTAACACTACAACTACGGACGATTTATGTATACCTATTACTAGCAAAGAATTCAAAATAATAGGTACTTGAAAAAGAAATAAATAAATAAATAAATCTTTTAAACGTATATCTATCTTTTGAATCTTTTATGCATAACTATTTTTACCAAAGAATTCAAAATAATAGATACTTAGAAAAAATAAATAAATAAATAAAATCCAAGGGAAATAAATCTTTTGAAGATTTTGAAGACCGAAAAAATTCGTATTCGTTACAAAATAAACACAAAGAATTCTTAAAAGTGCACCATAGTAAATTTCTAGAATTTTATACGAAAAATTGCCTACCTATTTTTACCAAAGAATTCAAAATAATAGATACTTGGAAAAAATAAATAATTAAATAAATAAAATAAAATCCAAGAGAAATAAATCTTTTGAAGATTTTGAAGACCGAAAAAATTCGTATTCGTTACAAAATAAACACAAAGAATTCTTAAAAGTGCATCATAGTAAATTTCTATAATTTTATTCAAAAAATTACAAACGAATCATTTTAACCACCTCGGTAGGTCTAGTTTTAAACAATCAAATATTCCACGTTTCTATAGATGCTTCCAAGTTTTATGTATTATCGTTGGAAACGCGTATAGTGTTCGGATATTGCATGCAAAATTTCTGATCGATCGAGTGTCGAAACTGAGAACGATTCGCGTTGAAAAAAATAAAAAAGAGGAAGAAGGGGGTTCGAACGAGATTCACGAATTTACGAAGCATAGTAGTCTCTCTCTCTACCGCGTTCTAATAACGCATTGACTGTTCCTTACATAATTGGAAAGCGCGCATGATTTTCGTGTTATAAAACTGCATTAATAGGACGGCAATTAAAACGTTAATGCCCACTGAGCAAGTTAAGTGTAGGGGAATTAGCGCAATAAACTCGAACCTCTTCGACCGCCTCGAACGTACTTTCCACGATTAATTATAAATCAGCGTGATCGACACCGGGACTCGTTGCAAATTTTCATCTAATTAGAAAAGAAAAGTTTTGGTCGGAAGCTTGGCCGTTACGAGGTGTCGATGAGGGCGGTGTGAAAACAGATTTCCGACGCCTTCGTTTAAATATTTCGAGCAAAATTATGTTCGCGTAATTGGTCCCTTGGTCCATTATTGTAATAAAAAAAATTGTTTCGATCGTAGTTACAGTTTAATATATGTTCGATACAGAGAAAGCAAAAGTATCAGCTTAGAATGTATATTATAGAATATGTTACGCGAGTGTTTTATTACAATGGTATTTGATTTGAATTTTATTTAATCAGATCTAAGAATGAAATATTACGATTAGTTGTTCGTAATTATTTAAGAATTTTCCATGAACTTGAACTGGAGAATACTCATCGTATTTTGTTCCGTAACCTATTTTTATTTGATTTTATATTTAGGAATTACTAAATTTTTTTTACTTTTCATTCTGAATGTCTAAATTCAGAGTCTACGCTTTCATTTGTTACACATTGTTTCAACAGTCTTTCACTGCCAGTATTCTACGACTAATTTATTCATCAATAAATCCAGAATTATCAATTTACCGTATTCCCAGTTCTCACGAATTTGAAACTAAAAACAAAATTTTATAATTTTTAATATTACAAATACCGGGCATTAAGATAAGTTTGTTTGTAGCATTTTATATCTTTATAAAATACAGAAACACCTGTCGCCTTTTCTATAAATACAAAACTATAACCACAGCAATTTATAATTTCTATAAAATGAAAAAAAAAACCATTCACTATCTTTTCATTTTTTTTACAAACTTTACAACTAGAGCTACTTATAAAATGTAGAAACATCTGTTGCTCTTTCTATAAATACAAAACTATAACCACAGTAATTTATAATTTCTATAAAAATAAAAAATAAATTTTTTTTTTAATCATTCACTATCTTTTCATTTTTTTACAAACTTTACAACCAGAATTGCTTATAAAATACAGGAAAATTTTTCTCTAAATAAAAAACTAAAACCACAGTAATTTATAATTTATTTCTAAAAAAAAAAGTGAAAAAAAACACCATTCTCTATCTTTTCATTCTTTACTACAAACATTACAAGAACTACAAATCCGTCCTATTAGGATCGATCTCGATCGCGATACGGACAGGTTCCACCTTTTCCTTCGGTCGCTGTCTCTCACGGGTAATACCGGCGTGGCTGCACGTGACTACGGAGCACGCGTGACACGTGCACGCATGCCAGACCTACAAACAGCTGTCAGTAGGTCTGGCTGCGACCAGAGGCGAGGAAAAGTTAGAAAAGGCTTTGCGAAACCGACCGGAATTGCTTTTGCCGCTGATCGCGGCACAAACCGTTTGACCTTGGTCGACGCAGCGCGCACCGCCGGTAAAAGTGGCGTGCGTGTCGAAACTGAACCGGGGACAATTCTAGCGTTCCCGTATTTACTATTGCCGCAATTACGATGATATTACGGTGCTTGAAAATTCAGGACGAGGGGCAATTTCTGCTGTTAGAGGCAATTTATGTGCACTCGCTGGAAAAGGCACGAGGCGACTCGGAAATTCGTAATTGTCGTCCAATAAACCTGCGTTTTGAGGTCTTGGAGCTGACGAATTGAAATATAGGGATAGGATTTAAATCACGCGTCTAGTACGAGAAATTAAAGAGATCGCGATTCAGATTTTAACGTTCCAAACCGACGTTCAGATTTTTAACACGTTAAACGCCACGCCGATTTTGGTGGGCTTTCCGTTAGACGGTGTTCTGTGATACTAGTTAAAAAACATTTGGTCGTGAAATAATTAAGAATTTAACCCTTTGTAGCTCGAATTTTGTCTGCTTATTGGAGAAAAAATTACGATTGATTACGGTTTTTTACTTTGATTTTAAAATGGTGTTAAAAATGATTTAAACTAATAATTACAGTAGATGGATCGTGGTGTCGCTACGGTAATACAGTAATCAAATTTAATAGTGCAGCGATAACTAAGCAAAATTAATTTTTTAAAATATAGATACATCGGTTCGTAACTTTTAAGTCACAGCGNTAGTACGAGAAATTAAAGAGATCGCGATTCAGATTTTAACGTTCCAAACCGACGTTCAGATTTTTAACACGTTAAACGCCACGCCGATTTTGGTGGGCTTTCCGTTAGACGGTGTTCTGTGATACTAGTTAAAAAACATTTGGTCGTGAAATAATTAAGAATTTAACCCTTTGTAGCTCGAATTTTGTCTGCTTATTGGAGAAAAAATTACGATTGATTACGGTTTTTTACTTTGATTTTAAAATGGTGTTAAAAATGATTTAAACTAATAATTACAGTAGATGGATCGTGGTGTCGCTACGGTAATACAGTAATCAAATTTAATAGTGCAGCGATAACTAAGCAAAATTAATTTTTTAAAATATAGATACATCGGTTCGTAACTTTTAAGTCACAGCGTCCCATAAAGGGTTAAGAAGGAAATTGTAAAAGTTTGCAAAGGAAAATGGTATCTTTGTTTAATGCGATTCAATAGAACCCATTGATGAATTACAAGGTATTAGTTTTCGAAATTGATACTGTCCTCGGAAACTAGCGGCGCCTAAACGAAAATTTCAGCGTCGGTCTTCGAGGACCGATGTTGCACTTAACGTGTTAAGGATAAATATTTAAGTTTCCTATTTGTCACAGTAACTGGATGCGTTAACCCTTTGCAGACGAGCACTCTTTCGACTCTGATTCGTGGCAGGTGGACGATAATTTGTATATGGAACAAGATTATAAATTGAATATCTAAATAATT
Organism: Ctenoplectra terminalis; assembly: GCA_019453375.1. Taxonomy (NCBI): domain Eukaryota; kingdom Metazoa; phylum Arthropoda; class Insecta; order Hymenoptera; family Apidae; genus Ctenoplectra; species Ctenoplectra terminalis. The sequence continues at coordinate 31,528 of SMSQ01026121.1, forward strand.
AGACAGAAAGTAAAATAGAAAACGGACAAATGGTCGACGAAACTTCGCATTGGCGTCTCGTATTCGTTTGTCGCTGCGGAGGCGACGATTCAACTTAGGAATCAAATTATAATGCCGCCGCAGCGGCGACATTCGTCCGCAAAGGGTTAACTCTTATCACTCCAAGTGTGCCTCTCAGGCACCACCAATGTTCGGTATTCTACTCTAAATACTGTAGTAAAAATGATATAATTTCTGAAATGAATAAAAATTAAGATTATTATTTGTACGCGATTGGCGCGTTTAAAGTATGACGCTTAAAAACTCGTAAGCAAGCATATGCTGAGAATAAGTTGGAGTTGTCGGTAGATAGTGGCAGTAAATAACTGAAGTGATAAGGGTTAATGATTTGTTTTTCTTTTTTTTTCCTCTTATTTTTGGGATCAAAACATAATAATAGTTTTTCTTTCACAGAAAACCTAGCGCCATCAGAGTTGAAAAAGTTGAGAAACAAGCAAAGGAAGCAACGTAGAAAGGCTGAACTGGAACGACAGCAGGCTGCTCAGGCTCAAGAAAAGAGGGAACAGCACAATAAGTCGCGGCAACAAACCGATCCCGATTTAGAGCAGCCCACGCTAGACGAACTTATACCGGAGAAACTGGAGAGGGTTCGTAGACTTCTAAATCTAGCGAATTAATTATTCTCGAGATAATTCTGGAATCGATTCAAGCTGGGTGATTGTTTTCAGGTCGAGGACCCCTTGGAACAGGCAATCAAATTCTTACAACCGTTGCAAGAATTGGCAGCGAACAGAATAGAGACGCATTTAATGGCGTTTGAAATCTACATTCGTAAAGGTACATAGGAATTAACTAAGATCAATGAAAAAAAAAAAGAAAAAAAGAAAAAGAAAGAAACTGCTTTCACTAAAATAATTTACAAAATATTACAAAGATCTACTGCTAGTTGTTACGTTAAATATATTAAACTTAAAAAAAAAAAGACATAATCTAGTTTTAGAGATTTAAAAAATGAAACGATTCTTGCAGGTCGTACGTTGCTTATGTTAAAATCGATAAAACGTGCACACGGTTTGAACCCGAACAATCCTGATCTCCACATGTGTCTGGTACGTTTCATGCTGCACATTAACCGCTCACCGTTGGAAGGACCAGTAGGCGAGGTCGTGAAACGGCAAACCGCAGGAATCTACTCGACTTCAACGCCTTCTCAACTGAACGCGGAATTCCTAAAGAAGAATCGAAAATCACTGCCGCATCTGCTTCAGGGTGCAAAGATGTTGTACATTTTGGACCCATCCGCTCAATCGAAAGCTCTCTCCCTCATCACAAACATCGACGATCTCGAAGGTGTAACATTGCAAAATTGTACAACGATGTTAGAGTGGTTGCGCGACGGCGAGTTCGGCCACTGCGAATCGACGATTGCGGAGTACATGGCGAAATGTCATAAACGCTTCCCATACGCGACCGCTTTTCGACCGCCAGAGCCGAAGGTAACGGTGACGATCAAACATCAAGAGAAAGAGAATTCTATCAAGAACTGATCCAGGCACGCGCTGTATAGCGTCACTGAATTACTACGTAGTTAGACGACGAGGCAATTGAGAAGGAGTGTGCTGAGATATGTTCTGATCTACGTTGAAGAAACAAAAAAAGATAAAGAAACTAACGTTAAATGTAAAACGAACTCGAACTCGAACAATGAACACATATAGTGAAAGAAGAAGCGAAATTGGCGGATTTAATATTGATAATTATTAAACATGTATTATACACGAACTGTTCCTGGAAGGTTTCATGTAGTGTGAACAGTGCTGGGACAGTGCTGGATAAACAATCTTTAATAATAAATTATAACATGACGGGGCGTGAGACGAGCGCCACCGACGTGGTCCCGAATTTTAGGTGAACGAAGGAAAGGATGGCTTTAGCTAAATATTAATTAACATTTGGAACAGAACGAATTAAAGGAGCGCTCTATCGACAGAGCGTCCACGCTAAAAGGAAGGATCGACAAAGTGTGAAAATGTTTAGTGCACAGGTGGGATTAGGGGAAGGGCGGGGGACACACCGGGGACACGGGAAGGGATGGGGTGAGAAGTACAGTGTGTAAAATATATGACGTGCGTAAACTAACACATTGGTACAAAATACAAGACTTGTATACATTCATATGCGCGCTCTATGAATATTTCTACTTGATGTTAAGGTGTACTATTTTCAACAATGTCTACATAAATACTCTACTGTGTAGAGTTTGGAAACTAGACGATCATCGAGCACCGATAATTGTACCACGCATATTCGTCGCTACATTTTGAGAACAGACTTCGTTCCAAGTCGTATACTAACTTTTCTAGTTTACTTCATTCGCAAAAACCGTTCAAACTCGTTAAATGAACGAATACGATCCAACATTTTCCTTCTAGAAACACGATTTTATTCCTGTGTTTAAATCCAGGGTAATGATCTACGTTTGGATTGGAGCCCTGATATTCCATCGAGAGAGAGAGAGAGAGAGAGAGAGTGAGTGAAAGAGAGCGAGAGAAAGAGAGAGAGAGAGCGAGAGAGAGAGCAGTCAATACAGAAGTAGTGTCCATTTGCGAAAGTCTCTGTGAAAGTTACTATAAGAACAATAAAAGTGCGTATTGTATACGCAAATTACCAAAGTATATGATAAATCGAAAACAATAAGTGTCGATAGCAAAACAAACAAACAAACAAAAAAATATCATACATCTGTATGTCAACGGATTACAGAAATTTTAATAAAACGTAATGTTCAAATTTACCGGTTTAAATTGAACGATGTTATGATTACCTCGTTTATTTTTTGAAATACCAATACATACTTATAAGTTGTGAATTTCCTTGAATGAAAAACAAAATTCAGTAAGATGCAGATACTACTACAAACTAGTGATAACGTTTGTAAATATTTCAGCTACTACTTTAACAATATAAATATATATAAAACCATATATATATATACACGTTTCCTACCTTATTTAAGTCATAGAGTATAATTTTGTGATTAGTCGATACTATATTAAAGTTGAAAGCTCATTCAAAGTCAACTAAATGGTAATCATAAAAATAAGGTATTTGCATCAACAAGTATTCATAGTAATGTATATTTGACATTACAATTCGCTCTTAACACATGCCGGATAAAAATTCGCTACGTACATGCAAAATTAATCGGTGGAACAATCTTTTATCGAAATACGACAAACATGCATATTATTTGAACTAATACCTTCTGTAAATGCATGGAATGTTTCTCAGGGCTGCGCAAATAATATCGTAACATAAGCGATAACGTAGATGTTTTACTCATTCGCATTACTATTAGTCGTTTAATTATTGTTACGATGGAAAGGAAATATGATACGATCATCATACTAGTCTGTTGGTATACAAAGTTTTTCTTCTCATAAAGGATTTACATTAGAAAAAATAATGCACATTACCATACATCACTCACGTTACACTCAACTTTTCGACCATGCATCTACCGAAGTGTTGTTATCTTGTAATATTATTTTTCTTTTTGATACGTTGTCTACAGTACGCTTGAACTTTTGCATAATTACTACATTTTGGAAAGGTATATATGTATATATATATATATATTAGTTGCTCCAATCTTTATCGGAGGTTGTTACCTCAGTATAAAAATTTCTACTTCGCTCCTAACTAATTACCAATTCTTTGAGAAATAAAAAAATGTTAATTACGAATGGTATATCAATTTTTAGAAAGTTTAGTTCAAATTTACCTTTGAGTCCTTAATTTAATCGTATGACGAAACGATAAGCATGGGTACCTCGACCCATATCCTCTTCCATCCCCTCATGTAAATGAATTCATCATATAGGTCTCACACAAACTTTTTTAACGTATACGATTAACTTCTAAGGTGATTAGTTATTCTAATCAAAGAAACTTAAAGAACGAACAAATTAATATTTACGATACATAAGTTGCGATTATTTATTTAATCATTGTATTAGTAATTTACTGCCATTCGCAATAAGTTATTATATTTCCTGCAATCGCTATTTATACATCAAATATTTTATTATAATTGTTATAAAAACAGCCCAAATTCTGTACTAGTATATAAAGAAAAACATTCACGGCGCCAAATATGCTTTTTACAAATGTTAATATGTATATCTGTATCTACGTATACAGGGTGTCCAGAACAAAATAAATGTTCCATAAAGGGGTAATTCTTTGGATGATTTCAAGTACTGTTCGGTCATATATTCCAAAAATTTCATTCGTTGTTTATCGTTAATGACTTATTAACAAAGTCGAATTTAACATTTTCGAAAAGGAAAAAGTTGTTTGAAATCGTCTCAGGAATCACCCCTTTAAAGGACTTTCATTTTGTTCGGAACACCCTGTATATATCCACACTCGTGCATTTTTATATAAAATATTTTTCTATATGATGAATTCAATCACCATGTGTGATTACTTTCTTTATGTAACTTTCCTCCACTATAATTGTGTCTACGAACGTAAGTGAAGTAATATTTTAAAGACAAGAACTTGGATATGTATAGTATGTACATAAAACGTATTATCATTATCATACATGTCAAAACTCTATGTTCAATTTCTTTGTTGTTATATTAATAACGAGTCAACATGAAAATATATCACCTATCAACAATCGCCCTTCCTTCGGCCGTTTTGTGAAAAATACTGAGGTATCATTCTGTCATTTCAAAGAAATGATAAATACTTGTTAAATATTTCTATTATGCCATATCTTATCTGACCACTGTTTACATCTGTACAGTAAATAGTTTGCAATACAGTTGCAGACAATTATTATCTTGGCAACACTGCATAGTATCTTTGTATTATTGCTAAATCCTTTTGCTTTCTGTACATTGTTTTATTTATTTTTTATAACATTATGTGATTAATATTAAAGCTGAAAATAATCACGTCTGTAAAAATTTCAAGTAAAAAGAGGTATTCTTTCTTTCCATTTGTACCTAATTCAATTTTATATGTAAATAATAGCAACCAGTTTTTTGAGTAAACGAATATCCAGCAATACCAGAAGCCATGTTTGTGTTACCGAACAATTAATATTAGTTACAATTTAAAACCTGCAAAATGTTATAAAAGAAATGAAATAAATCATGAATACATGTATGAACAAATTTTTCACTATAGATGTTACCATTATTGTTACCCACATTATTTTTGTCATAAATACATTTGTCAATTATCTTCCTTGTTTCCCTCAATTTCAGCGAAGTCAATTATTAACTGTTTGTTTTTTGGAATATATTGGCTAAAAAAAGAGTATTACAAATATCATTAATCGACGGCATTAATTTTAAAAGACAAACAATACAAGTGCAATATTACGAAAAAGAATTTAATGCCAAAATAGTTTAGATACGTTTTGCACATATTAAAGAACATGTACTAAATATTATCAAAAATCAAAATCTTACGGAATACATAGCTTATAAGGAAACAAATTATGTTAAATAATACAAGTAAATTCTTGCGGTCTCTTATGATACATTCTGACATTTATACAAATTTAGTAAAAATAAATATATATAACTATAAGTAAATGAAATACCTGTATTTAACACCTGCCGCTTGAAACATTATCTTTGCAGCCATAGTTTTATTTTTCTTTGCATATTTATCCGACATATATACGACTGATTTTATTCCAGATTGTATTATTACTTTAGCACATTCGTTGCATGGAAAAAGTGCAACATAAATGGTACAATTTTTAACACTGCTACTGTTCTTATTTAAAACAGCATTAAGTTCTGCGTGACACACTGTAAATTTCATGGTATCGTTGTAACAATACAATATTAAATTACATTGTATGTTTGAAACATAACATTTAACTTCAATCTACTTGGAATTAAATTTTTGCTTACTTTGAAAACGAATACAATATTATTTACTTACCGTAAAAAGATTTTTTTTTCAATGGTTCAAAAGAGTCCTTAGTCCAAGGAAATTCATCGTCGCTACAACCAATCGGCATTCCATTGTACCCAATACCTACAATTTTGTTTTCTTCATTTACTATACATGCGCCAACTTGAGTGCGAGGATCTTTGCTACGTTTCGCACTTAAAAAAGCAACAGCCATAAAATATTCCTTCCAATCCAAGTAGTTTTCTCTTTTACCGCTAGTATTGGTAGAGGAGCTATAAAAATACAAAATTCATATTATATCGATTAAATAATTATTTATCTTATTAAATATTAAAACACTGCACTCGATGTACCATTCGACGCTAACTTCCGAGGCAGTGGCTTCCGATGACATTGTTCCTTCTTTTTTTTTATTTTATCACTATGGAAATATATTACTGAAATTAATAAAAATAAAATCAGTATAAAACTAAACTGCAATTTAAAACTTAGCACATACCAAATTGCAATAATTATTTCCATACTTACGTACAGCAATTTACAGTGTACAATACATAGCTATGGTACAAACTGTACGATACGGCACTTTTTGTAAAACTATTGCCATACAATTGTTGTGATGCACAAGAAATCGCAGCTTAGTGAATCATTATAAATAATCAGTAACCAATAGCACGTGTTCCTGCTTCGATAACCTTACTGAGCTACTATGAGGAAATAATTTATAAATTGGAATAGAAAGAGACATTTGTAAAAGGCAAAAGTTACTACCAAGGATGTGATTTAGAAATAAAGTCGCTGCCTACAGTTTCTGTACAATTGTTTAAACTTTATTATTTTATCTATAAATTACAGTTTGAAACTGTTAGTTGCGCTCTCTGTAGACTAACAGAGGAAGCTTCGAACAAGTTTTACGCTACAAAATAAATACACAACAGTGACGTATATATTTTCAGGCGTGTTCTTTATAATTATTCATTAATAATATCATATATAATTAATATATAATTCATTCTATATAAAAAGAATCAAATATGAATTGTCATGCAATAGTTGTGCTGTAAATATCGGTACAGAATTGAAGTTGTATACCTTGGTAATAATCCAATAAAGTTTTTTTCTAAATTGTACCACAGCATTGCAGAAATTTATGATTGAAGTTACGTCGAGCAAAGAATGCAGGGAATAAAACCAATTTACCATGATTGCTGTGAAATTGATGTTGAAAGTGGCATGTCAAAAATAACTTTGTTTCGAAGTATGATCAATAAGGTTTGTAATAATCTATTCATGATAGGGTTTAGAGCAGACTTGTCAGGCACGGGAATGGTGGTTCCTGGTACCGATAAATCATCGTTTTAATTTTAACTCCATTTATCCTGAGGTTATTTCACCGTCATCTTCGGTCAATCGTAAAGCAATAATCGTATCACGATACGTTAATTCTTTCGATACTATTTTTTCATATTATTTTGTATTTAAATTGATTTAAAATATTCGCAGGAAGGAAACGTTTAGTTAGAAATCATGCTGTGCGATACCTTGCCATGACAAACTAGACAAGTGGAATACAGATAATGGACAGGCAAGTTGCACGCGAGATCGGTAAAGACGTCAATATTCTGTGACACGGTTCGTGATTCTTTCAATGCTTGCGAGATAACAATAGTACCACTTTCCATGAAATTTGGCGATATCATCAAAGATGACACGAGTGTATCCGAACGTACTGATAATTTACCAATAGAATTACCTTGCCAGATATAGAAAATGTACCTTTTCATCGTTGATGATTTTTCAATGTAACACTTAATACCGTTTGTACACACAGTATCTCTCTTTCAAGACAATATATACCGCTAATATTTTTATCTTTTTTCTTCCGAAAGTAGACAAAATTTTAACTGTAAGGTGTACTTTAAGGTGTACCGTAAGAATTTCTTTTTATAAATAAGAATTTATCATTAATTATTGAAACGATAAACGAGCTGAAACGTCCGGAACCCCAAGCTGTTGAAAGCTTTTTTAAACGCTCGCTACACAAATGAGTATACTTGGGCGCGGCACTGTAGACACGTTTTTCAACCCCTAAGTATACTTAGCGCTCCCTGTAAAAAAAAAGNCCTTTTCATCGTTGATGATTTTTCCATGTAACATTTAATACCGTTTGTACACACAGTATCTCTCTTTCAAGACAATATATACCGCTAATATTTTTATCTTTTTTCTTCCGAAAGTAGACAAAATTTTAACTGTAAGGTGTACTTTAAGGTGTACCGTAAGAATTTCTTTTTATAAATAAGAATTTATCATTAATTATTGAAACGATAAACGAGCTGAAACGTCCGGAACCCCAAGCTGTTGAAAGCTTTTTTAAACGCTCGCTACACAAATGAGTATACTTGGGCGCGGCACTGTAGACACGTTTTTCAACCCCTAAGTATACTTAGCGCTCCCTGTAAAAAAAAAGGGCTAATAATTCGTGGATTACGACACCCTTTGCGTAATCGTGAGGTATAATTAGCTTTCGCGTTAAACGAGATTACTTATCCAGGATCGTACGATTTTTAACCATCTAGTAACCGCGAACGGAATCCGGTATCTTCGTTAGAATAATTTTACGATGCATAATATTTGAATATAATATTTTTCTTTCAACCAATTATCATATTAAGAACGATACGCGAATCTAAATTTCAACGAGAATTTTTACACCATGTATTAGAATATTCTAACTGTACCAAGCGACGAATGATGAAAGTACTGTTTTCAATGCCCGCTTATTCTAGTCTCGAACACGCCATAATATTTTACGATACATCTATGCGAGCGAGAGTACAGCTGCTGAATGAAAAGAGGTTTCTTCCGTCAAGCAACGTGGCTAATAAAATAATTCACAGGATCGTGACGCTATTCCTCGGGGAACCATCACACCCTCTGAATTTTCTTCACGCACGGTGCATTACCGTTTAATTGTAACAACCCTACATCCCTGCTGTGGGTATTGCTTTAAATCTATCGTTCATCTTATATTAAATCAATAACGATAACTTCTACTTTCCCTTGCAATAATATCAGTGAAACAGGAAAAACAAAAGAAAAACAGAAAATCGAAAGAAAAAGAAAAGAAGAACAAAGAAAACAAAAAAAAAACAAAAAAAGAATAATCGATTGATTTTCAAACAATCTTATTCACCATCCTCTCGCCAATATATTTTTTTCCACTCATCGAAAGAGAAAGTGAAACTCTCAGAGTACAGAATGCGAACAACGCAAACGCAAAGAATCGAATTGGTCCCTAACACAAGGCGCGGCGATAAACGTTTGCGACGATGCCAAAAGTTGGTCCAGGGAGGAGGATCCGGAGGATAGTATTCCTGGCCGGCAGAGCACGGCGAGTATTGATTAAGGGGTTCGCCGGGAGGTATCCTCGTAGTCGAGGGGATTTCCTCTATGAATGCGCGCGGAGCAGAATAGAGGGAGAGGGGTGGTTGTCGTGGGGTTGAAGAGCACCGACACGGGCCGAGGGGGTGTTCGGACGGCGGTGCTTGCTCGGGGGATCGCACGCAGTGGGTGCGTGAGGGACGCATGCGCGCCGCGTCTCCGCGTTTGCACGCATGCACAATTTTGCGTGTATTTACAGTGCACGGTTGCTGAGCCGGTACGCATTGGCGGCTTGCACGTGGCGTTCCCCGGTGATCGACGTACAAAAGAAAGGGGAATCGAGTCGTTGGAACCACGAAAGTAGAAAAAACAAAAAAAAAAAAAAAAAAAAAAACAG
>SMSQ01026121.1:44864-56821 GCA_019453375.1 Ctenoplectra terminalis
AAAAAAAAAAGAAAAGAAAAATGGACTCCCCGTGGTACAGATGCGGGATCAAGTTTGTAATTCGAAGGTAACATCCGCGCCGGTTCCCACAGCGGGACAGTCGGCTTTCTTTTGACCGTGAACACACCGAGGAGGCGGCAGGATCTCGAGGAGACGCCAGGCGAGAATACGGTCGTGGCGACGAACGAGGCTTAAACGGCGTTTGCTCGTGTGCGCGGTGCGACATAAAGTCATTAAAGAATTTCTAAGGCGTCGGACAACGGCCTGCCTCCGCGAGCCTCATTACGCGCCATAGGCGAGCGCGCGTTGTAACAAGTACACGAACTTCGTCTCCTTCTGTAATTGAGGTTGCCTTTAAACGCGGTCGTCGTGCACCTCTTGCGCCGCTGATAAATTACTGGGGCAAATGTTTGACGGGACAGCAGGCCGACTTGGGAATTGAATTTCTGCTTACTTTCTGCAACCGCGATATACGGGGTGGTAGAAAAATTGAGACCGCGATTTTAACCCATTTGCATCATAAGGAAATACGAAAGGAAGGTCTTTGTCGTTAAATTTTTTTTTTTTATTATATTCAATAATTCGTCTCCGTTTCAGTGGCCTAATTTCTTCTTTATTATAATCAGAATTACTACTTTCGTCTGCAACAACACTCACGATTTCTATTTTTTAGCTGACGAATAATGATAGTGACCGACAATGTTGAGCGTATGCTTACGGCTACGGTGATAGTGACCAGGAAAATTGAGCGTATATGTACGCTAATGATGCAAAGGGGTTAAGGGTTCGTGGTGTACTCGTTGATTGGACTGAGAATGGTTGAATAACGTAGGTGTTAAGATAATTGTTTCGAAGGAAATATAGAAGGTGGTGGGATAAAAGAGGCGTTAGATTTTTAAATTTAGGTTTGAGTTGGGTTTACAGTACTCGTTAATTGGACTGGAAATGTTGAATTATTATGCAGTGGCTGCTGAAAGTATTTATACGTACTCATATTTCCCAATGAAGCGTGGTGAGATAAAAGAGGTGGTAGATTTTAAGATTTAGGTTTGCGTTAGGTTTATAGTACTCGTTAATTAAGCTGAAAATGTTTAATTACCATGCAGTGGCTTCGGAAACTATTTATACGTACTCATATTTCTCAATGAAGCATGGTGAGATAAAAAAGGTGTTTAATTTTAAGATTTAAGTTTGAGTTATGTTTGTAGTTAGTCGTTAATTGGACTAAAAATGTTGAATTATCATGCAGTGGCTGCTGAAAGTATTTATACGTACTCATATTTCTCAATGAAGCGTGGTGAGATAAAAATGGTGGTAGATTTTAAGATTTAGGTTTGAGTTGGGTTTATAGTTACTCGTTAACCGTTATGTGGGCAGCCGGGTACCTGGGTACCCATTTCTATATTTCCATTAATAGTTGGTTGTATTCTTATTAAACCTCCCCATTATTTGGAAAATTTTCTTTCCATTTAAGCTCTCGGAATAGAAATTTGTGCAGATACTCAGGTAACTCCGGTTGTCGAAAATTCGTGAACATTGTGGACGTCCACATAACGGTTAACCCTTGGACCGAAGATCTTTGATTAACGTAGGTGTTAAAATAATTGTTTCGAACGAAGTATACAAAGTAGTGAAAGAAAGACGACTCGGATCTCAAAAGTTTCGGTTCTGGTTAAGTTTACAGTTCTCACTCGAACTTAGAACTATTATTATTACAGAAGGTACAATAGGAATTACGAGGACATTGCACTAGCGAATTCAAAAAAATTTCTGTCCACTCATCTCATTAGCTCTTTCCTCGTATCTTTCGAAAGCCATTCAGCTGCATTGCATATGCATACAATCGCTGGTTCCGATGATTCACAGCAGTTACATTTTCTTCGGCGATAGCGTGTCAACTAAACACAAGATCTTTTGAAATGTTTTTCTTCGAACCGATGTAATTACTCAATCGAAGGCTTTCGATCAATCCGTTGCTTAATATTTTCCCAGAAACCGTTTGCTTTGCCATATAAGCACCAGTCTATCCAATGAATCGATCTATTTTAGCTTAGATTCGCTATTTCATGCATCTGTATCGTACAATTGCAATAAAACGCAACGACGAAAGAAATTTTGGTCCACTTTTTTCAGTTAAATTTGAAATACGAACGCGATTGAAGTTTTAAAGAAAAAAACTTACATTTACCACGAAAACAGCTTAGCGCGGAAACGGCGAAGTCAAGACTTTGAACCAACACGTTCCAGCAATGCCTGCTGTGTGCAAAGCTCTGCAAATAACAAGCAACTGGTTCGCGAGACAAGTCGATAAAGCGTTCAATTGCTAGAAATCTGCTTAACACTGGAACTACCAAATTGGTCAAAATGACCCATTCGTAGTTTTTTACAGAAATTTTATAAATCGACTATGGCGTCTCACAGACAATTTTCCGTGATTTTCTGTTAAAAATGTAACGAAGCTTTATTTCCCTTGCATTATGTATTTTTTTATATACCTCTTACTATGATTTTTTCAGTAGAAATAAGTATACTTTAATCGTCGATAGTTCTAGTGTTAACCTGTGTTTAACGTTGGAAACAGTGGATGAGAAGACTTTTTAAAAACCTTAGTGTCTTTCAAAGTAGAGGTTCTGATATTATCTACCGTAGTCTTTGGTACGGTGTGTTCCCTTTGTTCGTTGGTCAGACTAATTAGAAAACCAATTTGTTTAAACGACAATCTTTTAGTAAACTGTCGGTTGCTTAAAAACATCGTCGGTTACATCCAACGTGTCGTTTAAGTTAAAAATTCGGTAAAAATATTTGTTTTACGAGGTATCATCGTGTGTTTTTTCGTAAGTGATTCTTCGTAACAAAAAAAGCTATGTTTTTTTTTATAAATCGAAAGATAGGCGAACGAAGCGGACGAAAGCAGAATGTTACGCGTGAACTCTGGTTTGACAGTGTACACGACTCACGGGTCAATTTTTAACCTCTGAATCACAGGGTTCATATTTAATTGACCTTTTTCCTTTCAATTTGTTATCGCAATCATCTCCGACAAGCATGTTGTAGCTTTGACAACACTAGTGGATTAATATTATTTTTAGAGCTACATGTTACAAAATTTTAATCGATATTTTAACCCTCTATCGCTCGAATTTTGTCTGCTTATTGGAGAAAAAATTACGATCGATTACAGTTTTTCACTTTGATTCGAAAATGTTTAAACTAATAATTACCGTAAATGGATCGTGGTGTCGCTACAGTAATACAGTAATTAAATTTAATAGCGCAGCGATAACTAAAGAAAATTAATTTTTTAAAATATAGATACATCAGTTTGTAACTTTTAAGTCACACGGTCCCATAGAGGGTTTATCGACATTCTGATCGACGTATCAATGTTTTAAAGAGTCCCAGATAGTACATTTATTTCAAATCGTTGGCAGTTGATAGAAACAAATCATTATTCACAGATTTTTGTAACGCAGCGTCTAATTGGAAATTCGAAAATCTCCGTTTCGCGCGTCGCAAGAATTCCTCGTGCACCAGCTCTGCGATTAGTAGAACGTCCTGTAGCTCGTCACACGTATATACTTACACGCGTTCGTGATGGTCACGCTCCAAAACTGTTACTTATTACTTCAATCTTATTACCGCTAACGGAGCATTACCGCGCTTTAGAATTATTTTTCTCTGGGTCTCCTTTAGCCACAGCTAGCCACTGGTGGTTAATAAATAGTCGATCGTCATCTGGTTATTTAGATCGTTATAATTCACTTTAGATCGTTGTTACGTTTTATTTTTCATTCGTTTTTCCATCGAACAGCATTTATCGTAAAAACTTGTGATATTCTTGGATCATCGATGGAAATTTTTCCGCTTCAAAAAATTGTTCGTGCGTTTGAAAGTTAAATCCGAAGAACGGAGGACTAGCATTGTAACTGTTCGTAATGAAAAAAAGTTCGCATTAAATTAGAAATTTATTTAACAACGTATAAACGGAACCTAAACTTTTCTCTCTTACAAAAACCTTCGGAGATAATCGATAACTGTCACCGTACCAATTGCCACTGTATCATATTCTTTTATCGATCAAAATTACGCTAAGCGCCATCTTGACCTTCCATAGTATTACTCATCCCTCTTCTTTAAAAAAAAAAAGGAGAAAAGGAAATACATGGTATTAAATAATTAACTGACAAATAACCAAAACAAAAATCAACGAAAACAACATTCTAGGTCCACACAAAGCATATCGTTCTCCACTTTTCTATCTCGTTTCAACGCTACTCTCGAATTACTCTCAAAATGGCGATCAATTTTCTCCATGGCGGTCGCTTCTCAGGATATTGCGAGCCGGCCCGTTAAATAGAGATTGATAGAAGTAATTACGAGCGAGCGGGTTAAAAGGTTTTAATCGACCGGTCGGTCACGTTGTTATAAACCGTAATTTTCTCTCATCTGTTTTCTTTGGCCTCTGCCGGGGTCGTTGAGAGTCAGTCTCAAAGGGCTTCCAGGCCAGTTCGCTTTATTTACGCGCAGCGTATTCCTGTCAGCGACACGGTATCGTCGATCTTCATGGTTTTTCCTCGTTTTTAATGGTTTTTTCTCGTTTTTTCTCGTTTTTTCTCGTTTTTCCTCGTTTTTCTCGCCGTAGGAACGATCCCAATAGCTCCGCGCGTCAAATGTTGAAGAAAAGGCAATGCGGGGCCTGAAACCACGCAGAAACGTATGGTCTCGTGGAACGGTAATTGGACAGGCACGCTCTGTTTATGCGATTTAATTAGGCCCGTGGAGCCGCGGCGTTTGTATCTGCACGGATTGCTTCGATCTCTTTTCTCATTGACTGACATTGAAATAAAAAGTGCACCGTATACGTGTTCTGGAGCATCGCCGGCGCGAGCGCTCGGCTTTCTACGCTCCTGAAATCGAACTCAATCGGAAACCGATGGCGGGAACCGGTGAATGCATTTCCCGGTCTGATCGATCAATCACGTTCGATTTAGCGCGTATGAAAATTATTAATTATCTTGTTCGTTAGATTCTCTGTCCAAGGAAAACAGAATATCTTTTTCTTTTTTAATTACAGTTTCAAGTATTTTACAGTGTTCAGTTTTATCGTTAACATTTGTCATAAATTGTCATTTGGTAAATAGTTTGAATGAAGTGTTTGAAAATTAATCGTTTCTCTGAGATCTAACAATAAGAAAAATTTGTTTAACGTTTCGTTCGTAAACGATGCTGAAATAGACTGTGAATTTTTATGCGTTTCTAAGAAAAGTGCGAAATCGCACAGGATCCACGTAATGTTAAAAAATTATAGCGCTTTTTATAATATCTAGTAGGTGAAACAATTATCTATCAAAGTTTTACTTTTTTATATTAATCTATATTAATATAATTGTAATATTATTATATTATTTTTATATTTTTATATTATATTTTGAACAATATGAATTTGTATAAAAATCAACAGTAGAGTGATTAATCTCAGTTTCTTGCGTATTTTCAATGATTTTCAGTGACCAAGCAATTTGTTCCGAGTTTGATTTAATGAAATACTAAAAACTAGGTTAGCAGTTTCTTTACGAATTCCAGCCTTGAATTGTAAATTTGAGTATTTATAAAACACTCGAAAGACCGATTCGGTTGGACTTTTTTAAACAAACGTTGAATTAATGTCATGCTTTACAATTTCATTTGATTTTCATTTCTGAGATACTCTGCGATTTCTTCTTTTGTCTTAACAAGAGGTTTATAGAACTGAATATATTAAAGATTGAGTTAACAACTACTCAACACGTATTTATAGAGGATGAAACGCTTTAAACGTTAACTCCTACGATCAGATGTTTAACAGATAATTCTTTTACGATTCAAATTAGAAACTTTCTCTAAACCGTTTAGCGGCAGGATTTTATTGAAGGTCTGCAGACCTAACTGTACTTAACTTACCCTTTTGTAAATATTCGTTTATGATTTCGAATAAGAATCGTGGAAATGAAGTTTCCAAATGTGTTTCAAAAATACCTACCATCAATTTATCAATTATACAAGAACTTTAACACTAGAACTACCGACGATTAAAGTATACTTATTTCTACCGAAGAAATCAAAGTGGAAGGTACATAAAATAATATGTAACGCAACCGGGACAAAGGTTTATCTATATTTTTAACAGAAAATCGCGGAAAATCTGCACAAAGGCACCGTAGTTAATTTATAAAATTTTTATGAAAAATTACGAATAGGTCATTTTGACCATTTTGGTGGTTCTAGTGTTAAAGAAGGTTTGAAATATCGTTCAACTTTAGTTACTAATTTTAATTTTTGATTCAATTATGCTAGACTACAGAAAAATTGTGTTTTTTTTGTAGATCTTTTTTTATAATTCCTTTTATATTGCATATATCGATAATTTATAAATTTTAAACGGATATCTGATTTTTATTTACATGGTTTCTTGCTTACGCTCGCTTTGTATCGTGCGAAGTGTATGTAAAAGAATTTTCTTGTATGGAAGTTCTCACAGACTCGTGAAGTTCAGCGAGGAAACGTTTCGTTGACGCGGTCCAGTTCGCCCGCTGCATTCAACGTTCACCGTGCTAATTTCAAAAGCATCTTTTCACTACCCTCGCGGAGAAGGAAAACCCTTAATTAGAGCAGCCGAGTAATTGTTTAAGAAGCTTAGCTTTCTACCTGATAGGAAAGATCGTGTGTAACAGACGGTGAAATAAATAACCTCGCGTGTTTGCAGTTATTTGTTTCAATGGAATCTTGAACGCAGATACATGTTGCGCAATCGCATCTTAATTATTTTTAATTGTGATTAGAATTGTTTAATTTAAATAATGGTACTTGGGAAATAAAAGATTAGAGAATTTGAATATTTGAATGTTTGAAAATTTGAATGTTTGAAAATTTGAATATTTGAAAATTTGAATATTTGAATATTTTAAAATTTGAATGTTTGAATATTTGAAACTTTGAATATTTGAAACTTTGAATATTTGAAACATTGAATATTTGAAACTTTGAATATATGAATGTTTGAAAATTTGAATATTTGAATATTTGAATATATGAGTATTTGAAAATTTGAAAATTTGAATATATGAGTATTTGAAAATTTGAATATTTACAAATTTTTACATTCGAAAATTTAAACAAAAATTGATTGCTCATTTATTGTTTAAGTTATTTACTTTATAAATTTAGATTTCTTCTCTCAGAAGTTTCACGACAAAAATTGGTTTCTCTCTTCTTTTCCTCCGCATTTCCATCGCGGTAAAGACTGTTATTACATTCAATCTGACAGAGCTCGTCCGATATCAAAACTACATCAAAATACGTGTCGAACGTGCTTCGAGTTTGAAGTTCAGAAGGTAAATGGAGATACTAGAAGAGATCCAATACGAAATCGCGAAATTATTACGATTTGCGATCCTGCTTAAAATGAAAATTGTGTATAAAATAAAAATTTTTCAGTTCATTATAATGTACAGATTGAATATTTAAAAATATGGATAGCTATAATAGTTCACATTATTATTAATATAACTAAAAATATTTTTTAAGTTATTCACTTCAATAACCATAATGACACACATTATTATTAATATAGCTCAGAATATATTTAAAACACTATTCATCATAGAATAAACTCCCTCTGACATCACAGTTTAATCTTTTAAAGATTGAAGTCTTTTAACCATACGAATAAACGTTTGAAATTTATATAGAGTCGCATCAATGTATAAGTTACATCCTTTTAGAAGATTGCCTCGACATTTCGTCAGCAATGAAACTAGCTTTACCTAGCAGTCTTGTAGTATATACATAGTCATCCGTTTAAGATACCTCTGTTCATGTCACAGACCATTGACCACCCCCAACGAGCTTTTCTAATTGCCTCGCTGATCAATCTCAACCGCACCACTCGGGTCACAACAATTTCAGATCTCTATCGAACTATTACGTAAAACGAAACGACATTGAAACCGTACATTTTTCATTGCTTTAAAAAATAAATCGCGTGAACCGTTACCAAGTTATCAAGTTGCATTTAACGTTAGCTAAATATTATTAAAATATTAAAAATACCGAAATAATAAAATACTATTGAACTGTAGCTTCTGTGAGATATTTGTTAAATATTCATCGTACATGGAAGACTTCTTTTCTTATTAATTCTACGATAAATATCATCCACAGGAATGGAACATGAATAATAAAAAAAACTGTGAAACAAGACGTTTAAATATTTTGATATATTAAAAAATTAATTAATGCATACCAGAAATAAATTCTATCTAAATTCCAGTCTTTCGATTACGAACTTATAACCTCCTACGCTATCTCCTACGCAGACAAATTCGATTTACTGCTAAATATTTTACGAACAGTCGTATGTCTGCACCAGTCATCGAACATTTTCTGTCCACCCACGAAGATTCTCCAAAATCCAACAGTAATCGCTTCACGTTATTCTTCACCTTACTGTTAGATTCCTGTGTTTAGTCATTTTTTTACGATAACAAGTATTATTTTATTCGCTAACTTTTCTACAGGGGATCTTATAATTTCGAAGGCTCTTAGATTTTCTAGATCGAAACGATTCTTCGATGTTGTCGATGCAAGGTCTTGGACGTAAGTTTTTTTGGTAAATGCTACTGTGTCCTTTATGGAGGTTCGGAGGTCTGATTTTAGAAGTGGTGGTTGTAGAAAAAGGTCCAACAGGGATTCTTGAATATTACAAGGGATCGAGGAGTAAAGAGTTGAGGGGTGGCCGAGTAAAAGATTGAAGGGTCGTATGCGTAATTGTGTGTGTACGATGGGAAGGAAATTTGAGATTAATTATCTTAAACTAACTGGTAAACATAAGAATATTTAAGTAGCTTAGAGCGGTATCCAACAGTATATATTTTTCAATTTCCGTTTTATAGTTTTTTACATACCTGGTGCTAATATTTGTTGGAAAAATTATAAAAAGCAAACTTATTTGGTTAGACAGAAAGTCTTCTCGTTTTCCATCAACGTGGTATTCGTATAATAAAAGAAAAAAATGATAAAAAATTTAAAGATCTACTTCATTAAAAATATGAAAATCAATTTCAATACGAACATAGCGTTCATACAATAATAAAAAATTACAGAGTAAAGACCCACTTCATCAAAAATATGAAAATCAATTTGAATACGAACATGGCGTTCGTATAATAAAATAAAAAACATAATAAATATTGCAAAGTAAATATCTACTTCATTAAAAATATGAAAATCAATTCTAATACGAACATGGCGTTCATACAATAATAAAAAATTTCAGAATAAAGATCCACTTCGTTAAAAATATGAAAATCAATTCTAATATTTACTTAATAAAATAAAAAACATAATAAAAAATTACAGAGTAAAGATCTACTTCATTACCACTAGAACTACCGACGATTAAAGTATACTTATTTCTACCGAAGAAATCAAAGTGGAAAGTATATAAAATAATATTCAATGCAATTCAGACAAAAGTTTGCCTATATTTTTAATAGAAAATCGAAAATAAAGATTCTGTAAAAAATTACGAATGGCTCATTTTGACCACTTTGGTAGTTCTAGTGTTAAAGACATAAAAATCAATTCCCTTTATAAAAACTGTAGAAAAAATAAGAATCCTCCAACTTGCTGCTCATTCAAGAACCTCTACTGTATAAAGCCAACACTCAGCTAAAGAGTCGTTTCCAAATAACTCGTCCAACGAACAGTTACAATACTTCTTCACCGGTCTTTATTCCCACAATTCATCTTCCACCTCGGCCTGTTCTTCCCGTGGTCACAGATTCCCCGGACGAAGAACAACAGAAGACGAAGTGGCGCGCTTCCGGCGGATCCGGTCGTATCGCTTTCATCACGTTTCACCCGGGGGCCGGGCACGCGACTTTGTCGGCGCCTTTTACGGATCACTCGACGACAGTATCTTCCCGCGTAATCCGCCACCCACGTGCCGGAGAATTACGCGAACGGCCCGAGTACCGCGCGAACGTAAACACCGAACGTGCACCGGTGTGCTCGCGAGGAACGTGTCCTGTGGATCCATTCTTTAAATTAATTGTCTGCACCGAATATACGAAGCGTCCATTCATTCTTTCTTTCTTCCTTTTTTTTTTATTTCTGTGTCTTTGACGCGAGTCTCAAAAATATTACTAATATTAATAATTAATAAATTGACACGCGTGATATTTTTACAGAGAAAATGATACGTGGTGCTTAATAAAATATGTTCTGTACTTTTTTTTTTATTCCTGTCTCAAAAATATTACTAATATCAATAATTAATTAATAAATTGACACGGATGATAATTTTGCATAATTAACAGGTTAAGCGATACACCGACTTTGGTCGATATTCCATTAGGCTTCGATACGAATTCAAAGACATTTGGTCGAAAAATAGGGAAGAATTTAAAAAGAAAATTGTAAAAACAGAGGAAGGTCTTATCTTTGTTTAACACATTTTAATAAAACTCATTATTTAATTGCAAGCTATTATTTTTTTTAATCGATACTGTTAATACTCAGAAATCAACGACATCTAAATGTAAAATTCAACCATCAGTTAATTGTTATTATTAAACCGTTCTTCTACAATCTAAGGGTAAAACTGGAAAAAAATCGAGTCTGGGACTGACTATGCACGGTGCAAGATCTTATAAAACCACCGATGAATAACTTCTTTTTTCCAATTAAAATCGGATTCATTACATTGAGTTTAGTTCTACAATTATTTTTTCATTATCGAAAAACAAAAAAAAAATAATTCGATTCTCCTGGATCCATCCTGTCCAAAGACGTTGCATCGTCGAGAAAGACACCCGTTCACGCGACTTTGAGAGCGCACCCGCTAGCGGATTAATGGCGCAAAATCGTGCAGCGGTGTCGGTGTGCTACACACGTGGTCTGAAGCAGCGGCTGATCGCCCACGCGCGAGCCTCGTATACTACGAACCGGACGTGCGCACGACAACGGTTGTCCGAGCGACGAGGATGAGGTTGTTGGTAGTATATACTGTGCCTTGCATTTTTCACCGGTTGAACGAGCAGTCGAGTTTTCTGGGAAGCGTCCGGGAAGCCCGACGACCGATCGACGATCCAATTCAGCGATTATCCGAGCCGCGAGTATGATTGTTAGCCGGTCGTTGCTCTTCGTGTGCGCGGACTTTGATGCGGTTTTCCTGATTGAATAACGAGGTGGTTTGTAGATCGACTCGGGTGCTCAGTTTATGGCAGAATTTATTTCGCGATGGTTCTATGTACAGTATATAATCATTGAATTGGGACCACTTACAAAAATTAGTTTGTAAGTAGTTTCTAAGTAGTTTGATAGTAGTAGCGAAGTTTCTCGTGGACTAAGATTAGAACAATAATACATTGATGAAAAATTAGAAGACAAACATATAGAAAATGTACTAAGATTAGTGGAATGGTCCATTTATGAGAAATTTCAAGGCACAAGAATATAGAAAATATACTAAGATTAGTGGAATAGTCCATTTATGAGAAATTTCAAGGCACAAAAATATAGAAAATGTACTAAGATTACACAATATGAAAAATTTATGAAAACAGTACATTTATGAAAAATTTGAAAGCACAAAAGTATATAGAATGCACTCTTCTATTTAAAAAATTTTTATTTTTAATTGCTATTAAAGTATACTGTAATTAAATACTGTAGTTATATTAATATTTAATCATATTCATAAAAGTATAGATTTATATAACAGTGTATAGTCTACCTATAATTTCTAATCTTCACTTTTTTCATAAATATTTGTGTTCGATTATTTATCGGATATAATTCCAGCAGGTTCATTCTTGAACATCAATATTCGCAATACTCGCAATATTTTTCTTACTTTAGTGCAACGTAGGCAAAAATTTGTGTACTTTGATTCCTGCTAATTTGTCGACTCGAAG
>SMSQ01026121.1:58317-69600 GCA_019453375.1 Ctenoplectra terminalis
GTAACATTCTAGAGTTGAAGTATTCGAATGTATAAGAATTTCTGTGGTTAGAACGTCTGCAGTCTACAATCTCCAGGCTCGCGTTGAAATGAAAAATGTTAATTTGTACAAGTGCTATAAAGATACGTGGGTATGAGATGATTAAACACAGTATTTACAATTTAGAAAGGAAAAATCAAAATTCATACGGCATACATCAGTTCTCGAGACGTATCGGATTAGTAATAAAATACTTTTGTATATCTAAAGTTATTCATATGCCGGTAATTGCTTTGCATAACGTTATATCAAATTACTGACGTCCTGAAAATTTAGCATCGATACTCGACCTCCAGACGCATATGTTTGAGCGTTAATTATTTCAGTTTACAATTTTAGCAGTATTATTTAGAGCAACTATAATACAAAACTTACAAAATTGACTTACGAACCAAAATTTGTTAATTTCTAAATATATGTTTATCAAAATATTCCTATTTCTTTTTTCTAATTTTTCAATACTTCTGTCTAAAAAAATTCCCTTCCAAGTTTGCATTAATTAAATATAATTAATTTCTAAATATATGTTTATAAAAATATTCCTATTCCTTTTTTTCTAATTTTTCAATACTTCTTTTTAAAAAGTTCGCTTTCAAGTTTGCATTAATTAAATATAATTAATTTTTAAATATATGTTTATCCAAATATTCCTATTTCTTTTTTCTAATTTTTCAATACTTCTGTCTAAAAAAATTCCCTTCCAAGTTCGCATTAATTAAATATAATTAATTTCTCAATATATGTTTATTCAAACGTTCCCATTTGTTTTTAAAAACCTTCCAAGACTCGTATCTAAAAAATTACCTTCCAAATTTTTGTTCATAATAAAAATATCTAAAATTTTATTTCTCACGTTTTTCCATAATTTTTATCAATTTCTAGTAATTTCTATTTATACCTAGTTTTCGTATTCACATTATACCAGCGTTGTCCCAATTACGAAACGCAAAATGACGGATTTCCGATTTCCAATTTCTCTTACATACATTAATATTTTGCTGAAAGAAACACGTCGACACTTAACGCGACGGAAGCACGCGTAATTAAGACATACATACTTGTGGCAAAGCAAACAGAGCGAACTCGTTATCTTGGTTCGGTTTGGTTGCATCGGTGTTTCACCTTGAAGCCGACACACTCGCTTCTCTGCTCCATTTGTCACGATAACACGAAAACGCTATTAATTGGCCAGCTGTCGCGGGTAATAATCGATCACCGGTGCCACTTGATTTACGAAGAACTCTATCACGCGGCTCGAGGTGATATTTTCCGCCCACGCTCTCGTGTTAGCCATGAGAAAACTCAATAATAATTTCTCAAGAATTCTCTTTTTGTACTGAATACATACAAAACGTCGATTACCTGGATATCGATTATTTTTTAAATTATCAGAATTTCGATTTTGTAAATGTTACTTATTAGATTACATTTGCAGTCGGTCGCAAAAATATTCGGCCGGATTAGATATTAACGTCGCCTCTTTAAAATATAATTCTTTTATATTTAGAAATTTCGTCGATTGCCTGGATATCGATTATTTTTTAAATTATCTAGAATTTCGATTTTGTAAATATTACTTATTCGATTATATTTAAAGTCGGTCGCAAAAATATTCGGCCGAATTAGATATTAACGTCACCTCTTTAAAATATAATTCTTTTATATTTACAAATAAAATTATATTTATATATATATATAAATTTATGAATAAATAAAATTTAAAGATGACCGAATACTTTTGCACCCAACTGTATATTAATACGAATGATTCCAGTTACGTCATCAGAAATTGTTGTTGGGGATTGTTATCGTATGTGTGTATTATTTTGAATTTGTATTTAATTTTCCTGTACCTGGTATCTCATTTGCGTTCCTTTTATCTATAAATTTTGTCCGAATAATCGATAACTGGTGTGTCACTATCAATTTATCGGATCAATTCTGAGTTAGTCCCAGTTTGCTCGAATAATCGAAGTTCTACTGTTGTCATAAACTGCAACTCGATACCGTGAGTATTCCTTTGAGATTCTAAAATGCGCAATATTTTCCACGAGACCTTAAGACTAGAATTACCGGCAACTAAAATATTTCTTTGGCATTTGTACCAAAGAAATCAAAATGGACGATACGCAGAAAAATATATAATGCTACCAAGGCAGCTCTTTATCTACATCTTTAATAAAAAAGTCACGGACATTACGAAATTTGTATACAAATTAGGAACAGGTCATTTCGATCCCTTTCAAAGTTCTAATATTAATAATAAATACTTCATCCGGTGTCACTTCCGCTTGCTTGTAATTCCAGAAACATTACACGAGACACCTGCATGATCCATCTGCAATTGCATTAACTAATCACGTTTCCGCGCAAAAGTAGAGAGAAATTAAAAAAAAAAAAAAAAGAATATTGTTACCTGGACACGCGGTCGAGTCGTCACATGTTTACAACGGATTGCATTACGTCGGGCAGAGACAGTGACAGCACGTTAATAGATCGATGTCGAAGGACACACGTAGGTTTGTTCATCGAACACGAGACTATTATCCGGATTTTCATTTCATCGATTCGTACCTCCGTACCACCGTTGCATACAGTTGCATCAGACTTTATTCGCCGATGGATTTACGTCACCGGAGGCGATAGCGTCCTCCGTGGAAACGTGGAAGGATTTATGAAGATTTCATTTTCCTTTTTTCCCCCTTTTTTACCCGCATCCTGTTTTTTCCATTTCCTTCGGCCGATCGTTCGAGTCCCACGCGACCGATTCAGCAAAATCGCGAGGCTTTTGCGTGAGACGTCTCGCGTTCCCCGGGGGCTGTCGATGAATGCTAATGATGGCGTCGAATGTCGTTTAGATACAGAGGCGTTTGTGGATACCG
Organism: Ctenoplectra terminalis; assembly: GCA_019453375.1. Lineage (NCBI taxonomy): Eukaryota > Metazoa > Arthropoda > Insecta > Hymenoptera > Apidae > Ctenoplectra > Ctenoplectra terminalis. The sequence goes on from SMSQ01026121.1 coordinate 61,239, forward strand.
TGAACGCGAGTCTTATGAAAATTTACGTTCACCGCTTGGATCGCGATCCGTCGATGACGAGCCACTATTTCTGTACTTTTGCAACAATTCAATACTTAACCCTTTGCACTCAACTTTTTTCTCAGTTTTACGGAATTATTGCAAAAACTTAAAACGTTATTTTAGAAAAAAAAAATAAATTATAAGTGTTAAAATTTAATTTATGACTTTTTATATTTATTTGATTAATTTTTTATTTTTGAAGAAAATTTAACGTAAAACTTAACCTCTAAAGAAAATTATACGCGTTGCCACAGCGGCGCCGGTAGAGTGAGTCGAGTGAATTTCAAGTTCAAAGTTTGAAGTAATTATGCGAACTTCTGTGAGATTCTTTGGAGAATTTAGAAGCAGTGATCGGTATTTTTAAGTATTTTAAAAGTCTGTGGTATTTATAGACAGTCTTGAGTGTTTAGGAATTGTTTAGTTTTAAACCTTCTTCTTGTGTTATTAATATTAATATTAACACTCTGAATATTTCTCGTATCGTGAATTTTTTGTTACCGTCTTTTTAGTATATTAGAATCATTGGTTCTCTGGAATTTCTTCGGGAACACAAAAATTATAATTTCGTTGCAATTAATAGAACTGTCGAATTTTGTTTGAGCGACCGCGCTACTATCGCTACTATTCCAAACAGAAGCAAAACAATAACACAATTCACAAACAATGTTTGTCAAATTCAAAAGAAAACAAATTTCATACAATTCTTTTTCTTATTTTATCAATAAGTACGATCAATTTCAAAATTCGGTATCGTTTAACCATCAAATACAAGACCTTACAAGACCTTACGAGACACAAAAATCCCCGTCTCATTGAACGAAATCAAAGAAAACTAACATGTACGATCATGAAACGATACACAAGCTGCTCGTATACCATAAAACAATTTAACGAGCCTGCAACATTCACCGCGAAGTCGAGAAGCTGCAGTCTCATGGCACCACGTTGGTGTCACCGGTTGTGAAAGTGTTAAGACTATCTAAATATATATTTTTCTTCCACCGTATCTTGAACATAATTATTTAAATACTCCTCCGCGTAACCTCCTCAACAAAGACCTTACAAGATTTTACAAGACTTTACGAGGCACAAAATCTCGTCTCATTGAACGAAATCAAAGAAAACTAACATGTACGATCATGAAACGATACACAAGCTACTCGTATANTCAATGGAATCTTGAACGCAGATACATGTTGCGCAATCGCATCTTAATTATTTTTAATTGTGATTAGAATTGTTTAATTTAAATAATGGTACTTGGGAAATAAAAGATTAGAGAATTTGAATATTTGAATGTTTGAAAATTTGAATGTTTGAAAATTTGAATATTTNTCACCGCGAAGTCGAGAAGCTGCAGTCTCATGGCACCACGTTGGTGTCACCGGTTGTGAAAGTGTTAAGACTATCTAAATATATATTTTTCTTCCACCGTATCTTGAACATAATTATTTAAATACTCCTCCGCGTAACCTCCTCAACAAAGACCTTACAAGATTTTACAAGACTTTACGAGGCACAAAATCTCGTCTCATTGAACGAAATCAAAGAAAACTAACATGTACGATCATGAAACGATACACAAGCTACTCGTATACCATAAAACAGTTTAACGAGCCCGCAACATTCACCGCGAGGTCGAGAAGCTGCAGTCTCATCCCTCTCAAGGTTATTATGAAACATTGTCGGCCTGGATCCTATAAACAGCTCCGAGTAACATAAAACCCATTCATTCCCGAAAACGCACTCGAGGTTGGTTTCCCTTGCTGCCAGTCACTCGCGTCGGACGTCTCTCGGCCAGCAGCCTCTTCATCTCTTGTCCCGTTTATGGTTACGGCTCGCGTACACGTCTTCCGGCATCGTTCCAGTAATCGTTTTGATCCCTCCAACCAGCCACTGTATAGTACGGGCAAAGATGTAGCCGAGGTTGTAAATTAAACGCTCGAGCATCGACACCGATTGATGTCGTGGCACTTAGGGTCGTCCGATGCGTTCCGCTTTAGGGTTGCGTACAATGAAAGAATGACAGGTTATGATTGACGGTGTTTCGCTCGAAAAGTGAAAAATCTGCAAGTATTAATGACTGTTTGAAATGTTCAGAGTCTCTTCCTGTATCCGTACGGTTATATATCAGTGGCGGTTTTTTTTTGCGGTTTTGGCGGTGGAGCTTTAGAGATATAGCTAAAATAGGTAAATGTCGATAGAAAAAATGATGTTATTAATTAGATCTTAGAATTGCGTAATTATAGATAATTTTTTAGAAACAGTACTTAATAATTTGGTAACGTTGATGAGTTCTAAATATTCTGTAGAATATGCCTACTATATTTGATAGCGACGATAAAATAGGATATTTTTAATTTTATTCTGGAGAGGTTACATTCAAGCAGTTCATTGTATAGCAATAAAAAGGAAGAAAGCTATAAGGGTTTAAAAAATTATAGTTTGCGCAGGAGTTGTACGTTGGACGGTCCCTTCCTTCTCATCCCTCTATAAATTCTTTTGTTCGATCGACGTTCCATCCTGCTCCATTCCTTTCAGTTTCATAACGTAAAACACCTTCTTATTGATTAAAAATAAATTTCATCGATTTTTATCAGTGTATATATATCAGTAAATATAAAAGTATGAAAATTAATAGAAGTTCGATTTGGAAGTAGCTTATTAAAAGCGAACCAGTTAGAGTAAATTTCGATCGTGACTCGAAACGCAAAGGGTTAAACCCTTACAGACTTCTTCCTTTTAATTCCTACACAAAGAACATTTTTCATAAAACGAAAATTCCTATTTTACTATCATCGCTATTAAATACAGTAGCATATTTATAAATCATCGAGATCAATGGTACCGTACGGTCTCTAAATAATTACCTTTAATTAGGTAATTCTAAGATCCAACAAATACCATGTTCGCTTCAGCTCCCGAGCAATTTCACAAGCTCCCTGTATTTTGGCCCGTACTATACCATCCCGTATCATCTCGTCTCGTTTGGTCGCGGAAGAGCGGCGGTCTCATCAAGATCGTTCGTTCGCTCCCAAGCAAGACGAATCGAGCCAGCGTGGCCACGTTGAGACGCACGATAAGACCAGAGAGGGCTTTGCTTTTCAGGCTCGCGTAATCGACAGACGTGCAGCATCGCACGGCGTCGTTGGGGCTCTTCAGTAGTCGAGAGGAGCCGGTGAGGAATCCGCGGCGCATCTTACACTGGAGCACACCCGGTTGGCGGCTGGAAAACAGGGAAATTATAAAAAGTTCTGGTGGAGGACGCGAGAAAGAGGGGCCGGTGCGGGCCACCGGGACACTCCTCGGCCCTTTTCGCCTCATAATGTCGTACGCCAATCGATTCCCGTCTTCCCAGCACACCCGTTATCGAAGCAGCTGGGGACCATCCTCGGTCACTGTGTTCAATCGCGCCGACGTGCCCAGGCCCTCGCCGGAAGAGGAAGAGTACGCCGAGTTCTATCACGAGCGTCTACACTCGGCTCAGAGCAGACAGTTGCTGCCGCTGCAGGAGGACCTCGCCGATTGGATCAATAAAACGTTGAGTGAGTAACTGTCTGATTTTATACTGGGAGTTTGGGGTTGGGTACGGGGGCTGGTAGTTTTCGGGGTTCAGATGTATTCGAGTTGGTAACTCGAGAAGACACGGTAAGGAAGAGTAGGATCGTGATAACGTTATATGTTTGTGACATGCGATTCTTGTATTTGGGGATAAGGATAGAGGATAACGTTTGGTTGGATGATATATTTCAGGGTAGGAGGTATACGTTGAGGGGTAGATTTGTGTTTAATGCATACAGGATGAGGACTTTGATGTGCTTTGTGTTTTATTTGAAAAGGGGCTGGAGCAAGGAGTTAAGTGTCTTTACTCGAGGCAAAGAGGCTTGTTCTGTAAGACGATCTTCGGCGATGCGGGAAGTAACTTGTTCCGTGGATAGAGGCTGTGATTCTGTTTGTTTAATTGAGAACGTGTATTTTTTTATTGGTTCGTTTTGATAGAATCTGGAAATATGATATTATCGAACTTGAAAGATTTGTAGCTAAAAATTTGAAAATTTGAAAATTGAATATTAAAAATTTGAAACCTTTAATTTGAAATTAGAAATAAAAAAATTTGACATTCTATTTCATTCGGAGATTTTAAAATATTGATTTAAAAATTGCCGATTCATGACATTTCAATGAATAGGAAATCGATTAAAGCGAAGCTTTGCGACTTATCGATTAAATGTTCGGAGAATGGATTGTAATGGGTGACAAACTTCCTATTGACCGGTAAGGAACGGTGAAATCTTTGAAAGGGACTGTCGCTTTTTATTTGCGCTTTTTGTATAATTTTGTTCGCGAACCGTGAACCTTTGCGTTTACGATCGCGAACCGTGAAGAACCTGTAAATGGCATGAGATACTATTTCGGGATTTCAAGTAACTGTGTTCTAATTAGGAATGAGTAGCTTGCAGTAATAAGTAAAAAACGGTTAAAGCAAGCTGTTTCATGCATAGGGTAGTCCAATAGAAATAGAACTTGATTATTTTACTTTTATGGTCTAGAATAATTGCAAACTAATTACAAAACCAATTATAAAATCTGTGCAGTTAGACGTGACAGATTCGATACGAACTTATTCAATATTGGAAAGAAATTAAAATTAATTATAGATTCTCGTTTTATTAAATTGTCTCAAAAGTTTCTTTCGTTGTCTTTATGCAACAACTTCGTTTGGCAGTGTTTATATAAATATGCATACTTATTTGTTAACCCTATATAGCCCGAATTTTGTCTGCTTATTGGAGAAAAAATTACGATCGATTACAGTTTTTCACTTCGATTTGAAAATGCTTTAACTAATAATTACTGTAAATGGATCGTGGTGTCGCTAGAGTAATACAGTAATCAAATTTAATAATGCAGTGATAATTAAACAAAATTAATTTTTTAAAATACAGATACATCAGTTTGTAACTTTTAAGTCACACCGTCCCATAGAGGGTTAAACGAGAGATAGAAGAAGATAATAGAGCAAACTTGATCCTATATAAAATAATAATATATCGTGAAACAAAAAATATTAGGTTGTCCCAAAAGTTTCTTTCGTTTTATTAATAACTAATGGATACATAATATTCTATGTTTTACGATATATTATTATTTTATACAGGACTCCCCCCATCTCTCGTTTAACAAATAAGGCTGAATGTTTATTTAAACATTGCTAGACGAAAGCATTGCGCGAAGATAACGGAAGGAACTTTAGGGGCAACCTAATATTATGCATCCAAAACTCAACGCTAAAACGAAAGAAACTTTTGGAACAACCTTATAATTCAAAAATTTTTCAACCACTAACTATTATAAATAGGTCGTCTAACATTAAAATATAACGATAAAATTGAACATTGTAACGACAAGTAAATAAAATCAGCTTTAAAAAATATAAATACACCGGTAACTTGTAAGTCAGTGCTATAAAGGGTTAAAACTAGATACTTANGGTGTCGCTAGAGTAATACAGTAATCAAATTTAATAATGCAGTGATAATTAAACAAAATTAATTTTTTAAAATACAGATACATCAGTTTGTAACTTTTAAGTCACACCGTCCCATAGAGGGTTAAACGAGAGATAGAAGAAGATAATAGAGCAAACTTGATCCTATATAAAATAATAATATATCGTGAAACAAAAAATATTAGGTTGTCCCAAAAGTTTCTTTCGTTTTATTAATAACTAATGGATACATAATATTCTATGTTTTACGATATATTATTATTTTATACAGGACTCCCCCCATCTCTCGTTTAACAAATAAGGCTGAATGTTTATTTAAACATTGCTAGACGAAAGCATTGCGCGAAGATAACGGAAGGAACTTTAGGGACAACCTAATATTATGCATCCAAAACTCAATGCTAAAACGAAAGAAACTTTTGGAACAACCTCATAATTCAAAAATTTTTCAACCACTAACTATTATAAATAGGTCGTCTAACATTAAAATATAACGATAAAATTGAACATTGTAACGACAAGTAAATAAAATCAGCTTTAAAAAATATAAATACACCGGTAACTTGTAAGTCAGTGCTATAAAGGGTTAAAACTAGATACTTAGAAAGAAAAAAAAAAAAAAAAATAGATCTATTTTTACCTGAACCTGGTTGCGAAAGTTACGAGGTGCAGAAAGGAAACACCGTGATGTAACGAGGATCGGAGTTCCGCGCGTGCACTCGGTTGTCTTTTTTTCCGCGACCGCGTGTTTCCTTCGCGATGCGGGTTCGCCTTAAAGGGACAGAGCTCGCCGCGCGATAGGACATGGCCTGCGTACACAGCTTTTGTAGCGTACAAAAGGTTCGCATCTGGCGCGACGTGGGAAAGGATATCCGTAACATTTGGCCTTTCGTTTCGTCGCGTTTTTGGCGGATGGCCACGCGAAAAAAAAGCGTGCCCCCGCTTCTCGAAACGAAGATGACTAATTTAACACTGGAACCGTCTAAATAGTCAGTCGAGAATAATTTGGTACTTTTCTCAAATTTATCTATTCAAAGTCGCATCAACTTTGAAAATAATTTTTATTTCAGACTCTTGGAATAATTTCTTCGAGACGGTTTAAAGTTCGTACGCGCGGTTTGAATTGCTATTATTGAATTAGATTAATTAGCGATGGATGAAATGTACATCGGTTAGCTAGGAACGGATTTATTGCCGAATAATTTGCATCGATAAAGTGGAATTGATTACGAAAATGCAAATTGGTTTTGGTTGAAACGATAAGGATCCTTGAGCGTATGCATGATTCGAGAAATCGTACAAGGATTGACGGTTGATGTCATATCGTGTAGTAGATTTATGTACGTCCGATAGAAAAATGGTAGGCAGATGTTCTTTGATGGGATTTTGAAATATTTGAAGTACCGTTCATGCTTAGTATTATTGAACAGAATTTAACCAAGCTTTTGAATCTTACTATCAAGAGTACCGATAAAAAAATTTACAATATATAATTTAAACGTAGATTATTATTATTGATGAAAATACGGTTCTATTAATTATCGATTTAAGCGCACTTCTTACGACAGCGGAAATTTAAATTGGAGTAGAATAACGTTTACGACGATAATGACGGCAATTGTCTCACGAGCTGTTATTACGAGATAAAACAAAAAAAGAAAAAAGGAACAACTATTTATTTCCAAGAACTAAAGTTATCTTTGTATCCTTTGCATGGCTCTATTTATAGCACCAACATTTTTTATAACAATAATCATTTTTTTCTATAATTGAACTCCTCCGCTAACCACAACAATTGGCAAATAATTGAGACGTTGATAATCACGGAAATTACCTAACTAATTAAACATACACGTAAAATTAGACTGCGTAATTTTGTTCATTCGTGGAAAGCTTGAACGCTAAAAAAAAAAAAAAACAGAAAATATACATAATAAACAGAAACATGTAAATAAACCAAAAATATTGTAGTGCAAAACAAATGCCTATCTGGCTTACATTTTTTTAGTTATATTCATAAAAGTATAATTATAAATATTTGCATAAAAATGCTCAGTTTACATATAACTTACGAGCGCAGCAATACGAACATTACCAACTTAAACAAAAATAGCTTGGATAAAATTTAATAAATTTTTTCGAAAGGTTTAACTAGAACTTTAATTGGAACTACCGACGATTAAAATATGCTTATTTCTATCGAAGAAATCAAAGTGAAAAGAATATAAAATAATATGTAACGCAACTGAGACAAAGGTTTATTTATATTTTTAACAAAAAATTACAGAAAATCTCGCCAAAGGTATCGTAGTTGATTTATAAAATTTCTGTAAAAAAATTATAATTAGGTCATTTTAACCACTTTGGTAGCTCCAGCGTTAAAAAGATTTACATTTTCCACCCTTCGTTTTATTCTTCCAGAAGCAATTTATTTCTTTTCAAGTTTAATTTAACGACACATAAAAACAGTTTGTGCAAATGAAAAAATATTCCTTCTAACCAAGGTATCGATAATTTCGTTTCAGTTCCATTCATTTTCCAGCATAGTTTCATAAATCAAACAAACGATCCTTCAGATCCGTACCGCGATACGTTAACGAATTTCAAAGTAGGTGAAAGTTCTCCCCATTAACCGGATTACTCGCGAAGATCATGAAACGCGTGTTCTCAGAAGCAACCAACAGGCAATGAACATTGAAAGAGCCTTAAAACTTTTTTTTCTGTTCCGCTCGAGAAAACAGGGGGTGAGTTCGTGGAACACGAACCATCGGTCGTCGTTCGATCGTTTTACCTACTTTTCGCTCGAAATCG
>SMSQ01026122.1:0-17006 GCA_019453375.1 Ctenoplectra terminalis
GTTCGTTGCTTTACGATCTAGATCCCCATTTTAATCTTTCTCCCATGAAGTTTCCATTTTTTCCGTGTCTCCCGAGAACAAAACGAGGAGAGTCGGAAAAAAGGCGTGGAAAAACCTAAAGCATAAGCTAGTGGCTTTATCGGGTTCTCCTTGCCCGTTTACCCGAAAGAAAAAGCAGCAGCTCGCCCAGGGGACTTTGGAGACCTGACACAGCGCGAATACGAACGGTGTATTCCCTGGACAGCTTTTTTCGTCGGATACTTTCGGAAAAAATTACGCGCATGCACGGTGGAATAATTAAAGATGATTATCTGCCGGGTCTCTGGGATCCTTTCAGCTTTTCGCGCCACGTTCCACTAGCGATGCGAAACATTCATAAAAATCCGCCTTCCTGCTCGCGATTAATCTTCCAGAACGGGGTAATATGTGTTAGACGCTATTCAACCTCTACCCGAATGGAAAAGGTGTGAAGAATTTTTTTTTATTTTAAGTATTTTGTAAAATAAAAAAAAATTCGCTCTTGCAGGAGATTAATGTTTCAACAAAATTCAGCTACCGTTGTTTTTTTTTCTTTTTTTTTGGATAGCTTTCCAGGTTTTATTTGGAATACATTTTTGGCTTGAATTTTTCATTTTTTTTTACTAGTCATTTATTATTCCTCTTTTTTTTTAATTGTATTTTAATAAAAAAAAGCATTGAACTAAAATTCAGGCACTTTAATTTAAAAATTAAAATAAAATTTCAACTCCTCTTCGTTTCAAATATTCAGCTTCGCGAACTCTTCCATAAAGATGTCAAACTCTCGTTTCGCATAATCCTTTCCAAACGTAAAGTACTTAGAAAATAATAACATCGTGCACATCATCGAGTTCACGGCCTTTGCGTCAAATTCATTTCCTTCCCACCCTCAGTTCCGCACTGTAATTGGATTCTTATTCGGATAAGAATCATCAACGAAGCCGTGTTGTTCGTGACACAAAGATGATCGGAAAATGTCCGGGCGATCCGCGCGTGAGCGGTTTTATTCCCGTCTCGTTCACCCTTTACGCTTGGCTCTCGGCACAAAAGAATAAATATACGCGCAGGATTCGCGAAGATCTCGACAATAAGCGAATACGAGTCCTTCCATCGTGAACGAGTACAATGCCGGATCTTTTCGAATTAGGTTCCATTTCAATGAGATACGTGCCAGTCGTGGATTGGTCCATCGAGCGATATGTATGAGGATTATACGCCGTGGCTTTAGACTTGTCGGTGACATAGAGCAAACCGATGTTGTGAGAGAAAATGTTACTGTAAAAATGTGACGTATATTGTTGACAAAGGGAGATCGTTAAAAACTAGGTTTTTTTTTCTTCTTTTTGTTATCCGAGAATAGTAAAACATCGGTACAATGTACTTTGCAAAGAGAACAACTGATTTTTAACTAAAAGAAAATTTCTTCGAAAAAGAGCTTAACTACTTCCAAGCTTAATCGATTCCAATTGAAAAAGAGATCGACATGATCTGCGTCTACCGTAAAGTGAACTCCTTGTCATCTAGAAATTGCTGTCCAGACTTTAGAACCGCAGAGGATGACGTCGACGAAACGATCCTCTTTACAGAGACCAACAAAACGATTCCCTTCGAAATAGCTGGAAGTAAGCAGACGCCGCGGTTTCTTCGACGAAATTCTTCGAAATCGTTCGCGATGCCGCCTCGGATTTCGTACGTCAGAGTTTTAAAAGGGTCAGGCATTTTATTCCACCGCGAGGGTAGCAACGGCTTGGACCGTATTTTCTTATTCTACCCTGTTCATCTAGCGTCATCCTTCTTCATTCCGGTCCGCCGACGCTTTTCCTGCAAATCCTCTTGACGAGGAGTTCGCTCGTTTGCCTCCCTCTAGCCCGTTCCTCCCCGTCTCTAGGACACCAGCCAGTCCGTGGATAAATAAGTCCTTTTCCTGGTGTTGAGAGTAAATCGTGTTTGCCCACCCCGTCCAGCGAGCTACTTTTCTAAGGATGTTCCTTGCCTGGTGGTCTCTCGGTTCTTGTTTTCAAATTCTTTTCTTGATTCCTCTGTTTCTTTCCTTGTATGCTACGTACAGTGAGTTATAGAAGTAGTCTCACCCCTCTATCTGCGAGAATCGTAATTCTGAGAATTTAAATGCAAAGATTTTATTACGTGAAAGAAGAAACAAAATTTATAATGGTGAGTGTAGGCATTTTGGGTCGGTTTATGGTTTAGCCTGCGTCTCTTGGCAAGCAACAGAGATCAGACCCAAGCGACCATAGGTTCGGGTCACGGTATCTTTCGGTGTTTCCTGTAAGACAGTTCGCTATTAGCTTTGAAAGTATTGAGACATAAAATAAACCGCTTTGTACAACATCCCAATTTTAGTTAATCATCTTAGACCACCACCTACGTAAAGTAAGAGTAAACTGCGGAAGGGTTAAAACATCCCAAGATGCACGAACAATTTTTTGATTCGCTATGTTATATGTTCCAGATAAATATTCAACATTTTATATTCTTTCCTGTTCTCTTAACATTTTTCACATTTATTTTGAATCTTCTCTCCCTTCGTAATTTAGAATTTTCTTCCCCTCCCCATAATCTTGGTTGTTTTTGCACCCCTTGCCCGCTCTTTCTTTCTATTTCTCGTCAATTCTTGCAAGTTCCTTCTTCCCGTTTCTCTTTCACTAGCTCACAGATACCCCATCTGCTTCTCTCCCGCTTGCTCAGCCTCTTGTACGTTTTCGTTGGTCCTCGAACGCCCTCCCGGCGAGCTTCTCTTTATCTCGACCATTGTTGTTCCACCTCTTTCGCACCCGCGTCGATCTCTCGCCTTCGCTATCACTTCAACCCTCTCCAAGCTTTACAGAAAACGACAATGGCGAGAAGATATCACTCCGCGAACCGAGCACTTCGGCTCACTTTTTATATTTTCCTCCGCCACTCGCAATCTGCGAGCATTGCCGCTGGAAAAACGAGTTGCGTCACTTCGAGTCGTATCTATTTTTTTTAATTTGACCGACGAGAATATTACAGCAGAAGTGGCAACTAAATCTGTTCGGCACCGTGCGACTTATAATTTAGATGCCAATTATTTTATTCGAGAGTCGCTGTTGTAAAAGTATAATTAATTTATACTTTCGCGATCGATGTAAGAAATTTGATTGCGAGTAAATAAAATTGTAATTGTAGAGGGTAAAATTGCATATTAATTGAACGAGATTAAAAAATAATGACTAAACACGGTGCCAAGTTTTCATTTGCGTAAATTAACTCGAGTCCGTCATAACGGTGAGTAATAAAAGAAAGAAAAACTTTGCCGGAGTCTCCGGTTCGATTTTAGAGAGCCTGCAAGGAGATCGTTAAAAATGCTCGAGTTAAACACGCTCGCGAAACTATCGGACAAATTGTTTCCCTTTCCTTTTCTGGGAAAGTTCGGGTAGACACGACGTCGACGACAACGGTCGAGGATCGAGAAGCACGGAACTTCGTTAGCAACGCTACGCTGAAACTGCATCAAACTTGTCTACTTTCACCTGCAGAGCTAGTTATTAATACGAAAGCATGGTAAATATGCGCCATAACGAGAACAATTTCGAGCGAACAGTACCTAATAATTTCATTCTGGTTCGAGCGTCTTCGGTTGAATTAATGTTTCTTCTTCCATCGCGATCCTTGCGTTTTCTACGCGACGTTGTTTACCCTGGTTGTTTAAACAGAGAAATACCGCTTCGTAACTCGTTCAAACAGTGTGTTTAATTAAGCATATTTTTCCCAAGCTATTGTAATTAATATTTATTTTGTATTCTTTTCAATATGCGTAGATTTATGCGATCTTCCAAGTTATTAATATTATTAAATCGCTTATGAAAGAGATTTAGTTGTTACGATATTATTGTTTTAAGAACTTATTTCAAAAATAGATACAACTTGTATCTTCAAGCATAGATTAAACGTTTATGGGATTAAATATTAATTCCAATGTCCAGTGAATAAGCAAATCGATGTAATAAAATTGGTTTCGTTCGAAAGATGGAAAAAAAAAATCTAAGTAAAATCTCAACGCTTCTCCGCTACATTGTTTCGAATTGCTACCATCCGTTAGACCAAAGATCGTAACGAACGGCTTCTATTCAATTAAATCCGGATCCAACGAAAAACACGATCGGGATGAAGGGTTCGAGCGAAACTTCCCAGCTAATTCGATATTCCAGGAGGCAAAGGACGCTCAGGACGCTCCAAGGTTCTTACAAATCTTGAACGAAAACTCCGGCGTCGCGTGGGAGGCTTAAGGAACGCGACTCGAAGCTTTATTTTCCAAGAGAAACTTTTTCCAACGAGGGTGAAGGAACAACAAGAGGTTCCCTCATAATACCCGACAGTAACAACACGTGAAATCCTAGGTAGTTGGAAACACCGAGGAACAGCGTCGACCACTCGACTCGCTAGTCGATTCCACGTTTAAATTCAAGACGCGTCCAGGAATCGCGAAGCTCCGACTCTCGAATCCCTCGTTTCGAATCGCTCGCGAATCGGATTAGCTCCGGAGGATGTCTTGACGATTCTTTACCCATGACTTCTTCGATCTGTTTGTCAGACCTGAACTAGGAGGATTTCAACTGTGTTTTGATTGAACGATATGTAGAATTGAAAATGGGAATGGATATGGCGAATTCACGCTTCTTTTGTGGAATGGTATTAAATATTCAAGATTATCGAGCTAACAGAATATTCAAATTCATTATTAAAAGTTCCATAAAAATATGTAAATTAATTTTTAAAAATTCTCACCAATTTTTGCTTCGGTTGAACAAAATTGAGTAAGACCTGATATTTTAATCTAGTGTTTAAATGTTTCAAATAAATAAAATATTACCAAGAGTAAAATACCATTTTCCAAGAACAAGTTACGGAAAAATAGTACAATATTCAGGTTATACATCTACCCACGTAAAACTCTATGGATCAATTTAAAAAGTTCCTCCGGATGACGTACAATCGAGAGGCCCGAGAAAGAACTGGGACAACGAATGCCTGAAGGAATTTCACCTTATCCCCGCGTTGTTCCTCGTAACTTAGGCATGCCAAATCAGAAAGGTCCCCGAAAATTATGAAGTTGTTTTCCCAGGACGACCTAGCAGAGCGAGCTTTTCATGCTCGAAGGAAACAAGCCTCCGGGAGGGCGGGGGTGGCACACGTCGGACCGAATTTATGAGACGGGTACGACTTCTTTGGAACACGCCCCAGGGGTAAATTATTTCTCCTGTGGGCCACCATTGCCTCCTGATGTTGTTTTTGCAACTGTGTACCGATTCCAGTGTCTTGGAGAAAAATAACTTTTGAAGAAAAAATCTTTTCGACCGTGTATCGTTGTGTCAATGAAAAGTTGACCTGTTTAGAATTTTACATGTCATTTTATAATTTCGAAGCAGTTTCAGAATATGTGCGATAAAAGATCCTTTTAAATATTTTCTTTTTAGATCGTAACAAAGAATTAAAAAAAATTAGAAATGGTTCCTAGGGATACAAAATGAGATAACAATTTTTAACGAATTTTAAATTTATAGAAATTACAGACAGATCAATTAATTATTTTGTACATGAAAAAAGGCTATGATATTTGAACAAAGTGCTCATCGATTCGTACAGATTCTGGAAATCTGAGTTTCAATACCACGTGAAACGCATTAATGGATTTCGACCGGAAAATGGAAAACATTAATGTGGCTACCAGCTCGTGAACGATCTTTTAATTCGAACGAAACATATTAATTCGCACGATTAAATATTTACATGTTATAATGCGAATAATTTCCTCAGGAAGCAAAAAGAGCGGATTTCAGACATGAACGCAATAATAAGTGAGATAAGAGACGCGTCTTAATTAACTTTCGTTTTTAATTAAAACACTTGGTGGAATGTTCACGAGGGAAATCTTAACTTTTTTTTAAAGAGGTTCGACCGGTTTTGACAGCGCCGTTAATTGATAATGTATTCAATTAATACGATAATTCCTGGCAATGTTTAATATAATGCTGGATCCAATGAATAATGAGACCGGGATTAATAATTTGCATTACGGTGCGTTATTTCCATCGTGAATATGTAAAAAAAAAAACCTCCATATCTGAATAACGTAGGTACAGTTGCAGACAAATTGTAGAATATTATTAAGAGAACCAGGATAAATTTAATTAAACAGAATTATACAACATGTTACGAAAACCGAGACAAATTGAACAAAGTTTGCAGAGGTTAATCCTATCTACGTAATCTTTGATCACACTACCATGTTACCACACTCCCTGTGCAATAAATTGATACTCGATTCCTATAACATGTTAATTGGATCATTTCTAAATAAATCAGGTACTCCGTTTGAGCATAAAATTAAAACTTGATAAAAGCCAATTAATTGTTACAACTTAAGTTCATGCAAATGTATTGGAATATATTTTCAATATGGACGTAACAACGTATTAAAGCGTAGAAAGTTCTTTTAATAAATAATTACAAATTAACTCTTTTTCGATCGACAAGTTAACACTTCACGATGACAATTCTTAGATTTTTTAAACCATTAATTAACAACCCACCAGAAGCTCTAAACCAAACTTCTCCACACTCCGCCCCTAAGCGCCAATCATCCCTTACGCCCAAGAGTCCTCCACAAAGCCCAAAGGGTTGAAGCAATTATTCCACTTCAGCCTCACAACAAGTAGAAACTACGGAAGGACATAATCTTGGTCAATGGGTGCTCCTGCTCGACCACGAAGGTCCCGGAACGCGAAACATCCCTAATTGCGAGCAGGCGTTTTTCAATAGGGGTGGGTCGATCGATCGATACCTTTGAAATCTCTCTCTTTCTCTTTCTGCTGGAGGATCCTTTGCCTGGCCCTGGCGTGTGGTGCACGCGTTTCAAGCATACGCTGGCAATTGGCTAGCGCGGCAATTGCCGGCCAAGAACAAAAGAGCCACATCGGAGTTCGTTATGACAGTTCGTTAGCTCGGTAAATTGCCGGGCCGTCGTTAATGGGTGGTTGCCAATTATCGAACCGATTACTCCGCTGAATTATCCGGCATTCATTCATTAGTTTAACTGCAATTTTCTGTCGTGACACGCCAACACTCGGGACCGTAAACTGTTGATAGTCACCGCCGCGACGCTGTCCGCCCCGCTTATCCGTTCGCGTGAAATTACGACGGGTTATCTTTGGGTCTGGCGGTCATTATAAAATTGTTGCCTGACGTGTTCTGCCCGAAACGCTAATTACTGGCGGAGGAAACGATCTGAACCGCGATGAAGCGGAAAGGTTAAGGCGATCGAGTCGAAGATGCGCGTCTTAGGCTTTGCAAAGCTGTAATTTTGTACGGATTAAAAAATAAAAGAAAGAAAAAAAGAAATAAACTGAATATATCGTATAAAATATTCTAAATTTATTCGTTTCGATCAGTTAAAATTTAATATTTCGTAAATGGCCAACTTATTCCGATGAAACATCCTGTGTACCCGATTACGTTGATGATATTATGAATGGTAATCTGATTTGCTCGTTCGGACGTTTAATAAAACGTTTATCGCTTAATTGAGAGCGTAGCGAAATAACGCGTAGGAGGTGGTAGTAATTAAACCATCTGGGTGGTCGATGGAGTTCTTGAGATTAAGAATTATCTGATTGCCGAACAATAAGATTACATTGTACGAGACCATTATACGTATCGTTGAATACTTTCTATCAACTCGGTAATAATAATTCATATCCCGTTTCTCCGATCCATCATTGGTATCGATGGTCGGTGTACAGTTTAGTATACGTTCTCTCACGCACGCACTATCAATCAATTCGAAATCCTCGCCTGGCATTCTTCGGGAAACACCTCGGAAACTTTTGCCCACCGATCAGCGAAGTTCATCGGTTCATTTCACCGATAAAGTCGTTTTATTGGCTGAAGGGACGAATAAAAAGCATGCGCGTTCGAATAAAAATCCTGATATTTTATCGGCGTTCGTGTAGGTGAACGGTCCGATGGAGCGAGTTCGAACGTTATTAAAAATGTAGAAAAAAAAAAAAAAGAAAAAATAGTGGGAAAAAAGCACGAGACAAAGAAAGAACACTGAACACAAGGAAAAGGGGAACAAACGGGGGAACCACGGCGAAAATGTAAAGGTACAAAAGTACATTATACGTGTAATTGCTTTATTATTCTCGAAACGTTTCAGATGTCGCGTAAATGGGATTTCGATAAAAGTATCCTTGTTTTATCGTTTAACAATAACGACTCCTGGGTCGGTTCGTTGCGCCGTTTCTTTCCATCGATATTCTATTTTTCTTTCTTTCTTTCTTTTTTTTATTATTCTTGTATTTATTACCCCGTCCACGTTTTTAAATAACCGATACCGCGCATCAAGGCGGATTGAAATTGTCGCGACGAGCATCGAGCAGGCCGTTGCTTCTCGAATTGACGGACTCGTCTAAATATTCGCGGCAAAACAGTTTGTGCCGACGAAGTGAAGGAAACGCGGCCAGGGGGTGGAAGTTGGAAGGGGTTGAAACAGGCGCGGGCAAAGGGAACGTTTATTCCATTCCGAGGAACACGTTAACTCTGCGGCGATCCTTGCTTTATTGCATAATCTCGCGGAGGGAATAAGAAACGATGTTGGAAGAAGTTCAAGGCGAGGATTCCGGTCTTCTCGCTCGTGATCCTCCTGCGGTGGAACCTCAGGGAATCGTTGACACGCGGATATTGCGCGTAAAAGCTTTGGGAATTTTTTTTTTTTTTTTTATCGATTCGAGCTGGAGCTTTGAGACCGCTGTTATAATAGTTAAATGAGTTCTTCTTTGTGTTCTATATTCGATGTAAAATTGTTGAAATTATTTGTAACGATTATTAACACCCATTTGTCCAACAATTTGAAATAAAAAGTTTGCTCTGTCGACGGTAATTCTGATACATCGTTTCACCGATATTTTAATCAACGCTTCGAGCATAAATTACACTCGTACAACTAAATTACTCTAATAGCTTTTAATAATTTTTGTTGGTATAACATCGTTTGAACGTCGTGTTTAAATTGACAAAAAATTGACAATAATGTTAAATGAAATATGATTTCAGGTACAAACTGGAAGTGGCTGGAAAATCCCTACCGGTGCTGACGAACCTGGACAAAGGTCGTTACGGGGTTCTGATTTTCGAGAATCTAAACAAGTACCTGCAGATGGACAAGTGGAATCGCGAATTGCTAGACAAATATTGCAGAGAGTATTCGGTCGGTATCGTGGGATTCGCTCCGTCCGGTGAGGAAAGTCTCGTCGGGGCACAGCTGAAAGGTTTTCCTCTGTTCGTGCACACTAATCTTAGACTGAAGGTTGGTTGAAAAATAAATCAAGTATCAAGGATATCCTATTAGTCACCGTATCGGTATCACGATGACACAGCTGCATTATGACTGCATGTGTACTTGCACAACACCATTAATTCTTTAGACTTTAGTATCTTACGTAAGGTAGTATAATACCAGAAGAATTAAATATAATTACCTTAAGCGGCAAAAAATATCGGAAAAGTCAATATAATCTAATGATTTTTTCTATTTTCTATTTGTAATAATACTCTATACATACAATTCATAAGGATCAAGGAAACAAAATTTTTGTGAATCGAAAAAATATCTTTTTATCCTATAAGTGAAATCATTCGCAGTTAAGGCAGACGGTACACGTAATAGAATAGAGACGCGAGAAGCAATCTTTTCGATTTTCACTCTCGCGCAAAGTTAAGAGAAAAAAGGATCGGGCAAACGGCTCACGTATTGCCGACAAGTACTCGAGCAGCCGACAAAATGAGATCGGTCTTTCCTCCCTTAGGATGCACAGCTGAACGCAGCATCCCCTATCCTCCGATTAACCAGATCCGGGGAAACAGCCTGGGGACCACTTCCTGGCGGTGACTGGACCATTTTTCAGGCCAATCACAGCACCTACGAGCCGCTGGCTTGGGCGAATCGGGACAGCCTCGACTATCCGGCCAACAAAAGTCCTCTGGCGACTGTCATTCAGGTGAGACACGCGGTTCGCGTCATGCATTTCCTTCTGTCGCGTACTTCCACGTTTCAAACGCGGTTGTGTCGAGATTAATTACGAATGAAGATTGAGCAGTTTAAAAAATAACTAACGTTTTGAGCTCGCTAATATCATTGCAGAGTATCGTAGGAATTCTGTAGGAATTTTGTTGGCATTTTAAAAGGACAGCTAATTAAATTGCTCGAGGCTTTATTTTAATTATTCCTGATTCAAATTGAATTTCAGTTTCTAGTTTAATCATTGTTAGCAATGTTTCCTGGTATTCCATGTTTTTTATTTATGTTTTACACGATAATTGAGAAGCATTTTCGCGACAATTGTAAATATTAAGAGTAAGGATTAACATCTTTCGCTGCGAGGGCGAAAACAAGGAGTAGTAGGATCCTTAAGTTGCATCGACCGACGCTAACTTCCGACCCTTCCTAATTAGCAAATTAATTATCGCGCCATCCTATTTATCGCTTTTCTTTTCGCAGTTACCGAACCTCTTTCCTCCCCCACCCCTTAAATTAATCAGGCTACCCCTCTTTGTCGGACTCGGGCCGCTAACATAATTGCGAAGAATATTAATTACAGCCTACAAAAGGGTGTGTACCGGTTTTTCGACGAGGCTGTCGGCTGTCGGAGGAAAAATAATCCGTCAGGTTCCTTTCCTCTCGAGCTCTTTTCCAAGGGATGCCCTCATCCTTTGTTCGACGTGGCTCGATCCCGCGTCGCAGTTCCGGGAAATTCAAACAGAAACAACCGGTTCTTGCTCGAATTATTAATTAATATTTGCGTTGTTAACGTACAAAGTGACGGCAGAACCCAAAGTTCGTTTAATTAAACTCGATTGTACGTCGCATTGTACCATCCGCACTCCTATAATCTCGCTACTTTCCGTTTCTCTGTTTGCTATACCATGTTCACGAAAATTTCGTTAACGAGAGCCCTTTTTAAAGTTCGTCGCTCAAAGGACTTCGATAGCTCAGAAGTTCTCCGTACTGTTAATTAACGCCCTTTGTCGTTCGCCGAGGGTTTTCCCGTTTTCCTTTAGCGCGGAATCGACGAACGGAAACCATCGCCTCCGATTTCCTTACTCCAGAATGCCGTTGATCCGGACACCACGTGGCCTCCGCGCGGCAAACAGTGCAGAGATGAGAACACGATGCTGGAATCCGTTCCTATTGACCCCTGTGTATTGGTCAGTTTGCTCGGAAGCGATACGGGGGGTGGTAGAGAGTGGAATGATAGCTAAACTGGTCGATACCTGTGCTTGGTTTCTCGGTCACGAAACTCCTCTTTGACTATCCTGTGTAGATATTACTTTTAAACGTGAAAGGAATCGCATCGATGGTAGGAAATTCGAATTTTGAAAACTCCAATTGTAGGAGTTGTTTGAAAAATTGAATAATTTAGGATACAACTGGGAATCGAAGTAATCGAATTAAAGAATCTAGGATTTTATGTTTTATTTTAATCGTTCTGTTAATTCGCGTCGATTAGTCAAAATTTCGCAACTACCACTCGGAATCGTCCTTTCCGAGCGCCTCGACATCGCGATGCTTATTTTCTCGAGAGAAACTGGTCCCAGGAAACGAAAACAAATGTGGAGTTTCCGCGGCGCGTATACGTTGCCCCAGTTTCATTCCACGAACGGAGTCTTGAATCTCTTCTGGAGAAATGAAGATGGAAGCTTGGAGGCAGCAAGACGATGGGGTGGGTTTGAGTACGAAAAGAGAGGAAGAGTCGAAGTAATGCAGATAAGGGGCAGAAAAAGCAGATGCGAGTAACGGGGAGGCAGAGAATAATGGTGTTCAGATGAGGAAAAGAGGTGAATAAACGAAACTGATGGTAATAAAACTGAAAATATACGAGAGAAAAATAACAAGGGGTTGTTAGATCATGGAAAGAATAAAGTAGCTCGTACAGTAAACAAAAACGGACAGTTATAAGATTAAAATTGAAAATGTTGAACGGACCAACGAAACAATACAAAGAAACAAACGGTAAAAGATCATAAAGACATCAGATGGCTAATAAGAAGAAAAGGAGAAAGAATAAACAGAGACAAAGAACGGAGGGGTTAAAGTGGTGCAGCGGCCGAACAACTAAGAAAGAATGACGTGAAATAATGCAAATTAGGCGAAGGTGAGGGTAGAATAAAAACGGTGGAAAGGCGTTTTTAGAACACAGAAATGGAGAATCGTGGGAGAATGCGCAGCAGAAGAAAAATATTAAGAAGAAAAATGGACAGATTAAACGGGCCAAGGGGAACGTATAATAGTACGAAGAGAAAAATACCAAAGAGAAAGACTCTTACTGGGACGAAAGCGGAGAACAGGCGGGTCCGAAACAATCCGTAAAGCTGTTCCGTCGGCCGTTTACATTCGCGTAGGAATTCGCGATTGCGAGATTCCACGACGCTGTAAAGGCGCAGGCCGGAAGCGAGCTGCACGCCGGATGAGAGCACCGGTGATCTATAGAACGTGAAAATGCAGACGCGAAGGAGACACCGACAACGAATCTTCCTCGACGCGAAGAAGCTCTCGCGCCATGCAAACAGGAAGTATTCGTCTGATATAACAAACGGCCTAGACGTGATATCATCTGCTTTTACCCGAGTTTCTCGTACCAGCGTACGCTCAATGGGTTCGCTTCATCTTCTGTCAGTCTGTCAAAATTTTTTTATTACCTCGTCGCGAAAATTGTGTCCCTATCTTTTACTTTCATTTGCATGGTTGGTAAAATTAAAATGCAACCTGACCTCGTAGCTTCGAGAACGCACGAATTTCTTTTGTTTCTGTAATTTTTATTCGGAGATTATAACAAGTATCGGCGGTTTCCAAGGCCTAACGGTTAATCTTCTTTGGAATTTTTATCGTATTCGAGTTTGGTGAGATATTTTTGAAATAATGTGTCTGAAGATCGCCATCGTGCTTCTGCATCCGATAAATTTTGCGGCTGGCAGGCGATATCGTAGCACTTGCGTGCCACTTGAGCACTTAGATTTAGGGATCGTGCAACCCTAGTAGTGGGCGGGTGTAAGTAGATTTAGGGACCGTGCAGCTCTAGAAATGCGCGGGTAAAGGTAGATTTAGGGACTTTACTGCCGCAGAAATTCTCCGGGTACAAACGGCACGCCTGGAATCGCCAAAAAGCGACGTAAAACGTTTGTCCGAGGTTACGGAAATTGTCTCTAGACTCGGTTATCTGATATAGAAGCATGTTGCATGATAACACACGCGAATGCTTTGTGCGCTTCACCAGTATCATCCTATTGCTTCATCAACGCAAAGTTTACGAGCAGGTATTACAAAACCTGGGTGTAATGAAGCGTTTTACTACCAGTGGAGGCGCACCGTTCCGTTAAGTTCTTCCGGCGACGATAATAAATCTTTGTTATCGCCATTCAGTATCTTCTGTCTAAACAACGGTTAAGTTCTTGTAGAAATAGAGTGACAAGGAGACGAGGAAGTTCTTAAACGATGATGAAAATTAAACTTTATAAATCTTTTAAACCATCATTGTCTTTGTACTGTTTGTACAATCACTCGGATGCGACAAAGTTGTAACAATAATTCACCGGTCGATTCACCGAGTGCGTAGATAATTTTGAACCTCTCAATGCGCGCATTCGTAGTCGATTCAAGATAACCTCGAACAGGCAATTTGTTAATTGCTTTACACCCTGGCAGGAATTCTCAGCTGATCAACCTGCATTTTGAAATGGGTCGCCGTGAACGAAGCTTGTTAGCAGTAAACAACAATAATAATCTCGCTGATAACCCCATTACGCGGCCACGGCTAGTAGGCCGGAGATCACAGGTAGCCAGGTAATTAAATCAAAAGCCAATCAGCCGTTGCTTCATTCGATTAATCAGCACCAACGCAAGCTACTTCATTTGTCGTCATTAGAGTTGGCAATTTATTTTGTTTCGCTGGACACAATGCGTTCGCGAAACTCATCCTCGATGAACAGCGAGTTCTTCAAGAACGATATAAAGTTTCAAACGTGTCCATTCGAAATCGTAGCGATCAATTATAAAGCGCGACTTTTCTCTCTTTTTTTCTTCTTCTTTTTTTTTTTCTTTCTTTTTTTTTGAAAAACACGGAACTCGATTAATCGTTCTTTTCAGCATTTCGACAGTTTCTTTATAGCCATTCGAAGCAAACGAGCTTGAAATGAGATTGATAAAACGTCCGCTTTGTTTGGCGAATGGAAGATTATCGATGAAAACGTTCGCTTTCACGGATAGAGGAAAAGAATCGAACTCGATCGGATTCGAAAGCAGGATTTTTCTTTTGACGGAGAATTTCTCTGACCAATCCAACTATTCAAACTGGTCGAACCGCAGTTCCTCCTCTCGCAGCTATAATATTCGAAATGACTAGAGTCTACTGGTAGGTCGATAAATGTTGCTGTGGTCGGGCTGAAAATTCTGTGTTCCAGACGATACGAGAACGATATAACAGGAATTATAATGGAACCTAATTCGATTGAAAGACCGTGGCATATCAATTGCAATATTTCTGCTTTAACGAGAAGAATTCTTTTTTAAAAGTTAAAAATTATCCCTGTACGACAAGAAATTATATTTAACTACAGTTTCTCAGCCAGTACCGTGCTCAACGAGGAAAATAGAGCTATTAGGACGTGCGATTACGTGGCGTCGGGCGACGCGTTAAAGTAAAACATCTTTGAAATTAACGCGCCCTTACACGCGCGCCGATCGATAAGCATCAACGCGTTGAACCCGCAAACCCATTAACGTTGCATGCGCTCGTTCGCGTTAGATGAAAAATAAAGGGAACGAGATCACCATAATTTTCCACGCGGCCAATGAACAATTCTCATTTTACGCGACGACCGATCGACGCGTGTGATCGATAGCAGGATCGCGTTTTTTTTTCTCTTTAGCGTCTGACGTCGATGAACTCCGAGGAATAAAAGGTCGCTTTAAGTAACTTGCTTCTTTACGCAAGAATTTAATTTAATAACATCGCTTGATCGATGGGCTGACGTTTTTGCATAACTTGTAAATTTACCAACATTTATTCTTACCGTAGCGACGTTTATAATTAATTTAACCTTTTAATTATTATGGAGCTGGGAAAAAAAAAGGAAAAAATGCTACCATCGTACAGTAGCTTAAATTACGAACGCGTATCTTAATATGAATAGAGTAAAAAACAATTTTGTCGAATTAAAAATTTAATTATCCGATTAAAAAATTTCAGAGATGAAACTATTCGCGATTGCAGCTTCCTTGTTAAGATTTTTTTTTTTATAAGCATTATAATAGGTATAAATAAAATATTTGAAAAGCGCAGCGACTGCTGGTTCGCACTCTTTTACAGAAAAAGAGTTAAAATATATTTCAAATACGGTTTTAACGAACATACTGTCTTGCAATGAAGATAAAATTTCGATACCAAAAAAAGAGGTTTATTTTATCGCGAATAAAGTGTAAAACCCCATTCAGAGCGGCGATCGAACTACGATACAGTCGTTATTCGAATCGAATATATCGCTCTTGGAAACGGTTAAAGAGAGATTAGCGTTACGCGGCCCCTCATAACCCGTTTAACCCCGGAACGATCGAAATCCGCTCGAAAATCGAACCTTAATTTCCACGGAAATCCTCCTTCCGGCGAATATGTTTTTTCACCCCTTTTTTCCCACCATTCATCGTATCCCTTTTACGCGATAGGATTATCCGTGGAATTTGATCGATATTAAATACCGATCGCGCGTTATCAGCTTGGCCTCGGTAAACGAGCTATTTCGAGCTGGCCAGTTTAATTCCCGTCTCTGCGATAAATAGAAGAAAAAAAAAAGAAACTGGCGTCTACTAAACGACAGAGATCAGAGAGCCACTCGCACAATCTGATAAACTTAAACGCGATGGATCTAACGAGTCCATATTGGATTTACATTACGCAGGATCACGGCAGATACGACGGGATTCAAAGAGTCTTTTTCGGCGGTGGATTGCGATTCTGGCTGCACAATTTGCTCCTCCTTGACTCCCTGTCCTATCTGTCTCATGGCCAGCTGAGCCTCAGCTTGAATCGCATGATCCTGGTGGACGTCGATGACATATTCGTCGGCGAGAAAGGGACCAGACTTAGAAAGGACGACGTGATGGCATTGCTGGTTACTCAACAAAGAGTCCAGTCCCTGGTCCCGGGTTTTAAATTCAACTTGGGGTTTTCCGGGAAGTACTTCCATCACGGTACAGCGGAGGAGAATCTGGGGGACGACATGCTTCTGGAGAACGTCGACAGGTAGGTACCTTCTTGGGTTCTTTTTTTTTTCTTTCTTTTTTCTTTATTTTTTTTTTCGATCGTACGAATAAGTCTAACAATGAAGTAGCGTAAGAGATCTAGCTTGAATATTTTTTATTATTATTATTCTCAATTTTGCCTAGTTTCTCTCATACCTCTTTTCGAGTCTCAACATTGTTGTCTTGTATCGTGTGTTGAAATAGTATCGTGGTTGAGCGATCGTTCGAAAGGATACTACTATTTGATTAGGAACGATTCGAGAATACATTTGATGGTACACAAGGTGAAAAGGGAAATCGAATTGGTGGAGTGTTATTGCGCGAATTGAACGGTAAACAGAGCGCTAAAAGATTCACTGTTGGCGCAAATTGACGAATTGAGACCGTGCGCGTGTCACGGTTGATCGGGCCGCGGAAGTCGCACCTGTTTGCGAATTGTAGCCATTTGCTCGGGTAATTGCTTTCCTATGGGTGGCAATTAAGTCGTAGATCCATTATGAATATTTTGATTGTCGATAAAACGAGTAGATCGAGTTGTTCAGACTTTCGCTCCTTTTTTGGGCGGAAGGAAATTAACTTGCACCGTTTAGAAATCGTTCGATTAGAGATCAATTTTAGATGGAACAGAGATTGTTTAAATTTTATGGAAGCGCAAAAC
>SMSQ01026122.1:23343-69684 GCA_019453375.1 Ctenoplectra terminalis
AAAAAAAAAAAAAAAAAAAAAAAAAAAAAAGAAGAAAAGAGAAAAACTGTCATTGTACGAATAAAGAAAGACGCGTGTAGAATATGTGTACGACTTTAATAGGAACTTTTGATTATTTAACTTAAAATTATTCTATTGTACAATACTGTAATAACTGTATGAATAGTCTGTAAGTTCTAATAAAACAAAAGTTAAAAATCTTCGAGATTAAATGTCTTGTAACTATTGTTTTACTTGTATATATACTTCAAAAATTCATTACAATAGAAAATCTTAATTTTTCCTTTTATACAAAGATCTCTTTTTTCTCTTCTTTAATCAATATAATTTTATAAATCGATATAAAAATTAATTTTACATAAACTAGTGACTTTTTATGCCCTCGTTTCAACCGGTCTGTGCTGTTCTTCGGTAGTACCTTCCGTTTGATACCTTCTAGCATGAGTACCGGCCTGTTCACCGAAAGTCGAACCTGGTTGAAGATAAATCGGATTGGTATCGATACGAAACAACCTTTCTAAGAACGTTTTCCTTCGAGTAGTTCTTCCTTCGGCTATGCTAGCTCTCAAGTGATTCAAATATTCCGATCGATTTCTCAATATACCTAAACATTGTAGACAAGCGAAAGCGACGAACATAACGATCGCAACAAAAGCAGTGACCACGATCAAACAAATCAGTTGCCAACAAAAATTCAATCCGATTGATTCAACGTCGCCATCTTCGAAATTAAACAAAGGGACTAAGAAACTTCCCAGAACAGCACAGACCAAGTGAATAGCTACGATATTACAATAATCTTCAAGCGCACTTCGAAACACTTGCCTTGAAATTAAATAAAAGATGACGCTTCCGGCCGAGCCCAATCCAATTGCCGTTGCCGGAGAATAAATATCCGTTCCAGCAGATATTATCACCAGCCCGGATACCGTGGCTTGTACGCATCTCATTACCGTCCAGTGATTAAATTCTTCTTGAGGAAGCACGAAATGAATCGCTACGACGAGCAGGCTGCAGGAAGAAGCGGCCAATAAATTGTTGATGTACACATTGTACTGTCCTTTACTTCTAATTCCAAATTTTTCTACGTAAACGTTCTCCATACCGAGGCTCTAAACAGTCGAAGCAATTAAGAAAGATAATTCGTATTGTTTTCATACATGTTTTGCAAGTAAATTTCAAATAAATTTAACATCCCAATGATTTTACCTGTAGACCAATGAACACCATCAGTTGACCAGCGAAAACAGTTCCGGAAGAACCAACAGCGATACTTGCGTCATCTATAGCGTCTAGGCGAAGTATTCTTCGTCCAAGCGTCATGCAACCTATCAATCCTGACAATCCACCAACGAGGTGAACTATCGCAGAGCCAGCGTAATCGTGGAACTGAACATTCTTCCTGCGTAATACGTTTGTTCGTATCCATCCTTTGGGCGTCCAGATCCAATGAATTAAAAATGGCTGCACCAAGCTGGCCAGCAAGAATCCTATGATAAGGTAACCGACGGTATGCGTCCGACCCACGATTCCACAGGTGCAAATCGCAGCGGCAATTACCACCGCCGACCAGCCGATTATGGCTTCGTCTTTATCGACGATAGTGTCTCCGATCCAATATCCTTCGCCAATTACACCATGCGCATCACCGGTGTAGGCAATCACAATTCCAACCAGTACATAAACGATCGTTACCCAGCAGAAGTCAACGATGTTTTGCAGTAGAATTAAGTTAACGTTGTTCACCGGTACGCTACCGACGTGTACCAGAACGAACCCGATACGCAACAAAATGACAAGAACGATACGAGCAACGCTCAGCAACGAAGGTACGTAGGAGTTTAAGCTGGCGTTGTACTCGATACGACTGCGGTTCGGATAGTCGTAGTAACTATAATCGAAATCGTCCGGATGAGCGTTAGACATCCCCCCGATGAAAAAGAATCGATCGAATTAAGTTTCCGTGATCACATTATTGAAACATTAAGAAAGTATTCGCTCGAAGCACAATACCGCGACACGGAAGGTATAACACGAGAATTATAAATTTAGTAAGGTTAAGGTAAATGTCAAAGTTTAAATCCTCTGGACGTAATCTGATCGGCTCACTTTTGTCGCGCGCGCGTTCCATTCGTGTCTGGGTTCGCACCTATCGATCGAAAAGTATCGAAAAGTTTCGAGCATCGATAATGCAAAATAAATTGTCGATAAAACTCATAAATTTACAAATATAATTATGTCTGTATATAATATCATTGATTTATCCCTGGGATAATATTTTGGAACAAATATTTTCTATAAATACAGACGAATATGCGAAACAGCGATTCAAATATTCAATATATACCGCGCGGACGGTCACCCGAAGCACCGATTGGTTCCAACGTAATAAACCAATGGCAGCCGACGAGGCGCGCTTCGCGCATGTCACGCTATTGGCCGCCGCAAGGTCGGGGTCTCGGGCCACAGGGACGAGCCGGCAAGCGATGCCGCCCGTCGTCGACGCAGGTAGTTGCTCCAAGGCAGCCGCTCGTTTCTCAGTGTAAGGTGTTGAGTGACTCGTGAAAGAAAGAAAAGTTCTCAAAGTGCTCGTTCGCTCTGTGCTCTGTTTTTAACGGAGGAATCATCGCGAGAGGATGGCCACGGTATCCTGCCGCGCTCTGTACGTCGTCAGATGGTACGAGGTGTCCCGCGTGCTGAGCGTTTCCTCCACCCTGGTCACAACAAAAAACTACCGAAACGTGAGTGTTGACATACAGTTGGTCACAAAAGTACCCGGTCACACTTAGGTGTTAATACTATTTCTGTAAAATATATTTTTTCCTTGCGTATTCAGAGTTACTTGAAAAGCGTTGCCCACTATTGTGAAACAAACTCTTAAATGTTCGTCGAAACCAAATTTCCATTTAGTTTCTTGTGAGAAAATTTACAACGTGATACAAAATTCGCGTTATACCTAAGGCGACCGGATACTCTTGCGACTTACTGTACATTACTTATCCTCGTAATATGCAACGTAGCGTGTTAGATTCTAGAACGATATTTACGACCTGTGAAAATCGTGTATTTCTTTCGGTTAAAGGCATCGTTTCCATAGATGCATTTGGTTTTAAGATCACGCTCTTGCGTATCCCTTCCCTCTTTGTTCGTGCATGCAGTATCTCTCTCCATCGCGTTGCCCCCTTTATGCATCGCGTGCACATCTTATGTAGGGCGATTTTTTTTAAGTACACGAGCAACAGGCTTTCAAATATATATCGGTGACTAACTGGAATCTGTTCGTGTCGTTTTATCATCGAGCACGGGTTAAATCGAGCTTGCGAAACTCCACCGGTACTACTCACGGTGCATACGTAAACACGTATCCTCTGCTATCCTGGTCAAACATGGACACCATACGGACAGAAACGTTCGTTGCGTTATTTTTAAGATGCTACAGCTATCTTAAAAATATTCACCCAAATCGTCTCCTCGTGAGCGTTCCTTTTCTTTCGAGACGTTCGTACGTCGCGAGATTGTTTCGAGGAAAAGAATGACGCGCGATACACGTGTAAATTCACCTTACGGCCGAGTGTTTACGATTAACGTTGGCAACTATCGTCGCGATTAAACAGAAACAGCTATTTCTCGAGCGTGCTTTATCACGAATAAAGTCTAATTTAGCCATGCATCATTCGAGGTGAATTTATCGTATCAAAATTGCCTCTTTTGCCATTTTCACTATTACCGCAGCATAATAAATCATTCCTGGAACCGATAAGAGTTTACTATTTACATACTCGGCCCGTCCACGCGCCACGTTCTTGCGCAGCCCGTGTCTGCAATACGCCGTCATTAATTTCTCTAACCTATGTTAATTACCCACCGTATCTGTAGTATCGCGTTATCAGACGTATCGCTCTATTCGTTGCGTCACGACGAATTTCACGCTCCTAATTTCTGTCGCTAATTTCAACCATTCATTAGAGTCTGTCGGAATCGTAATTTAATTTCTCTCAACGATGCCGACTGTTCTTAAAAGGGGAGCACCAACTTCCTTCTACGTTGCTCGTGAGCTGTTTTGGCTTGAAAAGTATTGGACGTTACTGGCTGATGGGTCGGATTACGCGATCCTCTCTGGTAATTGACAATACTTGTTCGGCCTTGAACATGTGAAAGCAAATTATCCGTTTTAATACGTCATCGCGTTTCATCTGTGTACGATGAATAAAATAATCGTAACCGAGGATCGTTGACGACAAATCACTGAATGAATAGCATTTTTTTTTTTTTTTTATAATCATGAAACCATACCTCTGTTTGTTTTTGATTTAATAATGCGATTAGAGCATGTTTACAACTTTGTATTCCGAGTACGATAAATCGGTCCCCTGACAACGTGGATAGCATACGACAATTGGATCTCCAATTGACTATTAAGAGGGTCCGAGATTCAAACCAGATACGAAAATAGGTCCATAAAGTGATACTCTTTAAAATAATAAACGTTCCATATTGGGGGTAAAAAAAGTTATCTGGACATTTATCATCCTTGGTTTAATAGAAGAAACGTATCCTAGACGAGTCCCTGGTGGTCCATTCCTCTTATGAGAGCACCGGGGATGTTCCTCCGAGACGACCCTCTAATGAGAAACACGATTGCCATAACCTTTTAATCAACTTCCAAAGGAGATTCAATCTAGGTTTTCGCATTAACGGGAAAATAAAAATTATGATATTAAAAGAAGAGAAATAGCGGTGGGGTTTTAATTAAGAGTCTTAATCGACGGTGTACTCGATGGATCGAATACCAGAACATCCGGAATTACACGATCGGTCCTTATACGTATATCGCGTCATTAGTCATACATAATCGATAGGCCAGAGCAATCGTCAGAGGTCACTAATTAATACGATTCGTTATTGATAAACGTTTGTCGATAGGAATAATTCTTTGCTAGGTAAAATTACTGAAATTACATTCGTACGAAATATTATTCCAAATCTATCAATTAGCGATCTCGTAATTGATCGTGCTGTCGTATCAACTCGAGCGTTGTTCGTCTTCGTTCGTATCGGTAGATTAATAACTGCGTTCGGGTTTTGATCGAATGAATCCAGGCGTAGCGGTGGCAGGATCAAAGGAATCATAGTGGCGTTAAACCGTACATTGTAGTACAGTTACATAATGCTTGGCGCACACGATGACGCCACGAATTCGTCATCATGATCGAGTGTAAC
The DNA here is from genome assembly GCA_019453375.1 of Ctenoplectra terminalis. Lineage (NCBI taxonomy): Eukaryota > Metazoa > Arthropoda > Insecta > Hymenoptera > Apidae > Ctenoplectra > Ctenoplectra terminalis. The sequence continues at coordinate 28,564 of SMSQ01026122.1, forward strand.
TCTGATAACTCAGAATTTCTTGAGCGCTCGATTAGGATACTAAAATTTATTTGACTTGACTCACGACCAAAATTCGTAGAAATGATTAGTAGCAGTTCTTGGGTTACAGTTATGCAAACATACATTGTTTTATCAAAATAGTTCAATATTTTTCGAGCAACAGAAAGGAGATAATAATTCAGGTTTTTGTATGTTTCATTGTTATTATTTATCATTATATTTTTATTATTATTCCCAGTTTTTTTTTTTTTATCAATATTTTTATCAATTTAAATTCTTTTTCACTACAAAATTCTAAAAATTTAACGTGTGGGTAGAAAACAGTTGTAGCATATTAGACTCTGCCTCTTCAATGAAGAATAAAAATTCCTTTTAATATTCCTCCACGATTTAACTCGAAACGTCTGTCGAGCATCTCGTCCACATGATACGTGACATTCAGACATTGGTTCCAAGTCACTAGACACGGTTATTCTTGTCACAGATCTGCAGGTCGTGACACAAACTGTTCCGATGCATTCGCGTTGAAACTTATTCGCCTCAGTCGTAATACACTGATTTATTCGTGTAGCACCGAGCATTCCACTGCATCCGTGTCCATCTAACACGACACGTGATTCATGTCGTGTAATCTCGCGTATCACTCGACGCGAAAGAAGAATTCTTGTTTGATGCCGTTCGTTTGCCGGTTGGTCGAATTATCTCAGACCTTGCATCGATGAACGAGAAACAATCGTAAAATGTTTCCGCTATCAATCGCGCGAAATTGATCACAAATTTATTGGAATCAAGGTTGAAACAGAAGGTTCTTCCAAGAGATTGGCGGAAACCTTGATTGAGAATTTGTTGCCTCATCGCGCCTGCATCGATTGCTGTGGGCGACGAATTATTCTGTTATTAATCACACGGAATGAAGAAATAGGATTTCATCAACAGTTGATTCGAGCATTCATTTTCCTTAATGGCTGGAATTTTTTTTTATCATAAAAAAGCAGTTACGGTTTTTTATTTTGCAATCTATAACAACTATAAATAAATCGATGCTTGTGAAATTCATAATTGTTCAACGATAAGAGAAAGAAAAAAAAAGAATAAGATTAGTAAAATATATGAAGTTTCCTAGTGTTGTAGAAGATTAAATAATTTTCTTATTTCCTGTTTCATTCCATAGTTCTTGCAATTAATGATTTTACTAATGGACCGCGGATTTTTATCCAAATTCATATTTTTCAGAATATAGTAGAAAAAAGTAGAGCTTCGATCAGAATTATTATAAGCGCTATAATTTGAATATTCTGTATATTTTTAAATAATTTAAATTTTCCACGAATGCATGAACATCCTTTTATTAGTAAAAAGAGCTATCAAAAGTGGACCTGAACTCTGGCTTTACCAATATTCGTTTCACATTAATCAGACACGCATTTCCGAAATTGCCACTTCGACTCCAGAACATTCGAATAAATGTATAACCATCTTAATGAGAATTTACCAAATGATGTTTGAAAACGTGGTGTATCGAACAGATCGAGTACTCTCGAGTTCAGTGGTACGCTTTCGTTTGCTATCTGGGTCGTTTGCGGAGCTGAATGATTTGATAAATTGCTCTTCTATACGAGTCGTTCACGATCGGCATGCTATTTCATAGCTATTTCATCTTCGAAAAGAAAACGTCGATACAGCAACTACAGAGAAATGAATATTACAAAAAGCTATCCTTAGAATCATCGGTCATTACTCTGACACAGATTAGCATAGAACTGTTGACTCACGCGTATGGTGAACGATTCGCAGACGTGATGGGTTCCACGTGCACGGCAAGAATATTACTGACATTGAATTGTAAATGTAGGAACTCCGCTCTGTATTTTCGATGTTTAAAAATAATTTAAACGTCGATTTCAAACAGTTCAATTATTTCTCTTTCAAACGAAAAGCTGAAAAATTCAAATGGTTTGATAGAGTTAAAGCGTGCTTTCAACCTGGAGGCTTTATATTTATTTTCAGCAAGACGCTGGAAAATTGAGCCTAACTCCTGCTCCATTCTGTTACGAAGCAGTAGGTCAGGAAGTATGTGACTCGTTTCCTAATTCTCCGTTTGGGAATAAAAGTTCATTTAAGTTTGAATCGAATTTCAACACAGTAAATGTACGCTCGTGAACGATCCTTCTCCAGATATTCGCGTGGGCGTTGGCGATGAGTTAATCATTGTGTTTTGATTAGAGCAGAGCCTCTTATCTGTTGTTCCATAAAACAGAGTATCCCTGCGGAGTATCGTTAAATTAGTATTTGTCAGAGTAACAATGGATTATATCTTTCGTAACGAAACGTGTGAAATGAATGGAACCGATTTCATCAAAAGGTAAAATTGGACAAATGGAGTTTCAGAAAGCGACACATTTAACGAGTCAACGCTTAAACTACCAACGATTAAAGTATACCTATTTGTACCAGAAAAATCACAATAATAGAAATTTCAAGACACGCATAATGCAAGAGAAACGAACCTTTAACCATATATTTTACAAAAAATCACGGAAAATGCTAAGAAATGAAACGTTAAAAGTTTATAGAATTTCTATGAAAAATTACGAACAGATAATTCGAACGATTTGGTAGTTTTAATGTTAATACCAAGAGAAGCCAACACTCGCGGGATCGTAAGTCACTCGCTAATCTTACTGTCGCAACTTAACTTTCATGGAGTTAATTATCGCGACGGGTTAATCCAGCGTGGCAAGGCGTAGAAAATTCTTGAACCAATTAAATTCGAGGGCACACCTCGACGAGGTGACTCGGTTTGCAATGGCCCCTGAAATCCAGTTACCACTGCTCTTTGAGATGAAATAACAGTGTTCCCGCGCGGAGAAACGATGTCAAGCCGACTTTCTGTGACCGAAGAAACGATCGGTAACCATGCAGTGGAAAAGTGCTCTTGCGTACTCTTCGCGTTGGTTAAGTTGACAATAAAGCTCTTGGGTAAATCGATATTTCATTGAAGAGTAATTATAATTCTTTAAAGGCGATGGTGACGGAAATTTTAAGAATTCATCTAAACAGACCATTGGAAGTTTTCGTTTCCTTTTGATGGATTATTTTTCTTTACGGTTGACAAAGTTCAAAGAAATAGAAAATTAGTCGAGCAAGACTTTAAACGGGTTACAAGTTGTTGGTACAAGTAAAATAGCACACAATGACTCAGAATTTGTCTCGACACAAAATAGCGTTCTCAAAGGGAACAATTATCGTAACTTTCCGTCCTCAAGTATGAAGTCTGAAGTTTAACTTTTGGAATAATAAAAGAAGAAATGAAACTAGTATCAAAGTTCCTTTCTAAATATGTTTTATGTAATTAACTAATAATTGCAACCACGATTTTCCACGGTTGATTTTTAATAAACAGCGTTTCTCGGGAATTGTCTGTGCCTCAAACGATAGTTTAATGTGTCGTCAAATGACCACGATTCTTGGCGATGAGTTTTATTGAAAAAGTTTGCCAACTAGGTCTGCAATGTTCTAAGTTGATTTATGTTGCGTGAGAAGAGGGTTCGGAGCAGGCTCCAAGATCTTTTTGCTTGGTAAATACTTGGAAGAGGAATTGAACTTAATCATCAAACTTAATTAACGAAAGTCACTACTTTTTTTATCTCACTTGAAGCATATGAATCGCGAAGTACTTATCAAAAACAAAGTCTATCAAGCATATATCTTTCAGTTCGAAATTATTAAAATAAATGAAGTTGATTGAAACGAAAGATATTAATTTTTCGTTCCGTTAAAATTTGTTTATCGAATACGTCTGTTAATCAGGCCACCGATCAAAGTACACAGAATTTTCTATCCAATTAGTTTAGCAAACAGTCACCGGTTGCTCAAACACTTCTTCCATGGAAAAGGATTAATTTGAAATTCTTTTTTAATTTTTACGCGTCGACCAATATTGCACGGGAATAATCCGATTATTGTTCCCACTTCGTGAATTTTAAATGGAACAATCGATTGGAACTCTTGAATGTGTTTAAACGAGCATCGATGAGTTTGTATTATTAATTATTTTACACTTCTATCGAATTAATGAGCAGAGCATATCGCGGAACGAACATATTTTTCAATAATTATCGACAGCGATAGATTTTCCATGAATGTCAGAAATTATTGGATATAATATTAAAATCTTCGTGGTAAATACGATGCGATTTTTTTTTATCAGTGGAAACATTTCACCGCTAAAACTAACCAAGTAGTTAAAATGATCGATTCGTAATTTCTCATAAAAATTTGATAAATTTACTGCGGTATCTTTTCAAAGATTTTCTATAATATTTATTAAATCATCTTAAATAAAAAAACTCATGCATTATACATGTTTTCATACACCTTTGGTAAAAATAAATATACCTTAATCGTCGATAATTCTAGTGTTAATTTTCCATTGGATAACGTCGTATTACGGTGAAATAAGCTCACGTTAAACTCACACCTGCCACGCTACTGTTCTCCTTTGAAAGCTCCCTAACCCCATAGATTTACGATCACGCCCACTTACAGCTGCCACTCAGTCACTCCAACATCCACACGCACTTCCTGAAAGGCCCTCTCACCCTTACAATAATTTCCCTTTGAATAAGCACGAAATATTTATTCTTTCTTCCCCGTTTCGTTACCAAAGACTTTAAAATAACGTCCACGTACCAATTCATTATTCAACTTTGGACGATGAAAAATATTTTTACCTAAAAGAATCTCCTCTACCAAGAAATATTTTTTTCTACGTTCCTTCTACGTATCTCCAACCTATATCGAATAAACGAATGTCAGCTAACATGTTGGTACATCGATTAATTAGTCGAAAGAATCGGATTTCGTGTCAGGCACACAACAGTATAGACTTATAGACAGTTGTTTGGTCGCCAGCATTAGTATATCCGCGCCATTGTGTACGTTGTTATAACTCTTACGGGGTTGTACAGAGGGGTACAGACTGCGGAGGCTGCGGCAGGCGCCATGGGCATCGATCTGTTCCACTGTACGTTCTCTCGACCCCGAGAACCTCTCTCTGTCTCTCCACAGAAGCATAGGTAACTCTTATCTAGATTGAAACGAGTTTTATTATTCGTTCGAATACTGTGCCATTTTCTCGAGACGTTTTTAAACGCCGATAGCTTTTTTCCGTTTAATATTAGCACGATGTTTTTATTTGGAAGGTAAAACAGTCCTTCAGGAATAATTTGACGGTAGAAATATTTTTGTCTCGGTAGAAAAGCAATTAAAGAAGAGGCGAGTTTGGTCGAGAATAAAGTAAACTTTCTGTAGAGAAATTAGAATGTTGTGAATAAACGTATCCTAAATCGAGAAACCGAAATCTAAATTCTAGATCAAGGGTAGTTTGTCAAGGAGCTGTCCTTGTTCGAAGATGTTTCCGACGTTAAGTAAGGTAGCAGGTTGCAAACTAGGCTATGAAAGTAATATAGAGAGAAGATGACCTCTTCATCAAAGTTTTTCCGAGAAAGATTGGGTTGTCGTTTAAATACAATCAGAATTTATATTCTTCGATCAAATTTATAATCTTCTAGACATTTTATAACGAAGTGTTTGCAATTGGATGGCACCAGGAATTATTGATTTTTTTTCTCTTTTTATTTTTTTCTTCTCAAGGGGATTGTAACGATCGTTCGAACCTAATTTCACAGCTCATAGAATGACTTCTGCTTCTTCGACGTTGTATCGTGCTTCGCGATAGAGCGTCTAAAGTTGGGCTCATCGATTTTGTTAGGAATTATAGGCCATTAAAAGCGACCACTCCATTATCTTCACCCTATAAATTTCATGGAATTACGATCATGAATCCTTGGCTTGTCTTACCGTAATGGTAATGACACAAGACGATAGGGAGGGCCGTATAAAATTCTTTCGCCTAGTTCGCAGCTTCGTGCAAAACAGTATAGAAACTGGGTGGAGCTTGAATCGCGTGCAATTTCCATTGATGGTTAATAATCGTCGAACAACGCACCGTTGATTTCGTTCTCGAAACACTGTTCTGATTATTTCGTCTCTGATAAAATTTCGAATAAAATTCCTACAATTTCTGGAATAAAAAAACTATGAGAAAGAACAGGAATTTAAACGATAGCATATGTTCCGAAGTTGCTCTTGCAGAACCAATTAAGTTAACCAGATTAAGGATCGTTGTTACATCTGTACCAGAAAGTTTTACGTATTTTTAAGCTATCGAAATTTCTAGCTAATAACAGAACATTTTCTTTTCTTTTTACTTTCTACGAGAAATTAATCTGTACAAAATTCTATCTGATTTTTTCGTATCACCATCAACCAGGATTGAACTTTCAAACAAACATTTATCTTCCTCTACACAGGTTTTATATCCGTTCACCGGAGAACCTCGATACCACAGGAATGAGATATACACGGTCAAGTCGATCAGAGCTTTATGCACCGAGAATCGCATTATTCATCTTTGCATCACAATTTATCATCGATAAACCCTCTATCGCCCTCCGAGTATCGTTCCTCCGTTGATTGTTCCAATAGACATTTCACAGATATCGAGTTACAATTTATCTCAAATTGGATTTCAAGGTGCTACCGCGTAATTTCTCTTTTCACCATCGCCTCTGTCGTTTTAACTCGAGCTTTAAAAACGTATCTTTCAGGATTCTCGATACCGACCACCATTCTATCGCGACAAAGCGATCGCTCGTACCTCGAAATCTGTGCTATGGGTAATAGACTATTCGATGATCTCACGGCTCCAGAATATCTCTGATTTTCCATCCCTATTGTGCGAGAAACGATGTCAAAGATCCTGGAAAATTTACTGTGAATCTTCACGAACCATTCTTAAAAAGTGAAAAGCGATTTCCTGGACAAGAAAGGAGACGTTCGAGATTTTCTTTAATGAGCGCACGCGTTCTGCCGAGGAACGTTATTGAGTGTAGATAAAAAAGTGAATCAATAATTCATGGAGACCGCTTAGTACCGTTGTCAAACACCGAATCACAATGATACTCGATAAACAGGTTGACACCTTGTTGGCACGGAATCGTGTCTTCGAGATATTTCTAAGATTATTGTTAGTTCCAATGAATCTTCGAAATTTGTTTCACAATTATTTTCACGCCAGAAGGAAATAGCTGCAACGAAAGCTTTACTGTTCCGATTTTATTTCATCGTTTTTTTTAGATTTCCAACGTTTGAAACGTTAATACGGATTAAATACTATACCGAAAATCGTAAAAATATGAAGCGGAGATATAAAAATTGAATAATCAGACCGGTGAAATTGAACTCCCGTCGCGTAAATTAACTCCACGGTGCTATTTTAAATTCAACAACATGTTTCGAGGTTTTCGGTTGTTTTAAACTACTTTTAGCACGACCGTGCATAATGTCGTGCACCGTACGAACTTGCAAATAGGTTTGCATGCTTTGGTTCCCTCGGATTTTCTCTATTTTCATATTCTTGTTAAAATGCAAGATACTCGGCTTACGAGTGCACCGTAAAAATTAGCAAAAATTAGCAAAAATTAGCGAAATAATAATAATAAATGTTGCAACTTCAAATCTTTATTTAACGTGCCTTGTAAATAACAGCGTGTATAAAAACTGACCTCCATTTTCATTTTACATACGTTTGGACGACGTGGTATGAATTGTCCGACTTTGGGGACTAATTGCTGCGAAATATTTAATTAACGGTGTAAACTTTGAACGAGTTTCCTGCGTGTAATTATTACCAGCTTGGAAATATATTCCGGGTCGTTTTGTCAAGTCGAAAATGTTCATGTAAATTCGTTAAAATAAGTAAAGAGAAAAAATATATATACATATATACACGTAAGATTGAAAGAATTTGTAAAGATATTAAGCTCCCGAGGGCGCTCGTAATAAAATCGAGACATCTCGGAACAGTTCCGTTGCAAGTAAAACATCTTGAGCAAAATAGTAGATCCCCTTGAACGCCATCGTCTCTGGGTAAGCTCGAATCCCCACAGGACAAGCTTCTGGTGTGAAATTCAATTTAATCGTGACGCGATCCTGGCACGAGCAGCTTCTTCCGGTGAACGGAGCAAGAAAGGGGGAACAGTGAAAATCTCAAGGACTTCTCCACTTGGCTGGAACTATGTGGAGAAATAAACGAACGCGTGAAACTTACAAAATACTTGGAGTACACTAACTCTCCAGCATATACAACGTGTATAGGTTGAACAAAATGATTCTCCCTTTGGAACTTTTCTGCTAAAACTGTTCGACTGGTTCAAGTATTTTGTGTATTCGACAAACATGCTCCTTCGAATGGAAGACCTGGATAGACGAGCACGAATAACCGTGTACAAGGACAAGTGTGATAATGCAACTTTGAAAGCTGCATCATAAATGCAAATTAAAATCCCTCTTCCTCCGACGTTGATTAAAAATCTTTGAAACTCGGTTTCGCAACAAAGTCTGTTTGATGTAAACGTTCCGTCAAAGCAGCCGAAACGTTTCGCGTTTCGCGGATATAAAATAAATTTTACGCGATACTCGTCTACAGCTGGACCAATAAATCGTTCAATGGTAATTTCAATTTTACCAAACATTAATCATTAGAGAGTGACGAGGGATGAATATCGATTCCAGCAGAACGTCACGCGATGCATAATTAATTTCTCCGCCAAAACCACAAATATTTTATATTCCTGTTTCGCAAGTTCGTTTAATTAAAACGTTGAATAATGCAGGCGGCACTATAAAAGTAAATATTATACAATTTTTATTTGGTTATTTCTTTCTTTTTTTATTACTCTCAGAAATATTTCCAATTTTCACCCTTCCCAATATCCACGCGTGAAACCAGAGGGAAATCGATAGACTCTAAAACGGCACAAATTATACGCTCTCGTCTCACGTGAATTAAATTACCATCTAATAGCAGCAGTTACCGAGAAACAGGCTCGTAACCGGAAAACAGCACCGAGAGAATTAAGAGTGACACGTTTGCGTCCAATCGCTACCCTCTCTACGCTTCGTTGTCATTGAGAAACATACTCGTTCGTTTCTAATAGATCTCAATTTGTTTCACTCGTCCTATATGTATTCAGCATGCAAAAGGGACCATTTTTAAAGTCAAAAGTATCGGGAAATTTGTTGGCGAAAATGAATCGGTGGTCGTTGAAAAGTAGTACGAGTCAACATTGTACGCGGGAACTGATGGAAAAGTGTTACCGTTGGAAAATCTCGTTCGTTGGATTAGGAAACGCGCCCGTTCTCGCTCTCGTTCCGTATTACATTACGTTTCTCGTTTAAATTCAAGATCCTGTGGGCAGATTGCAGTTAGCGTTTAATCAAACCACCTCGCCGCTATGACTCGCGGCTGGAAATAATTCAGACGTAGATTAGACAGGCAAATAAAAAAATAAATAAATAAAAGAAATGGAAGGAAGTATTTTTACATCAGAGGCGTAAAGTCGAATTTCACGAGGGTGTCTGGACCTGTACGAGTTTAGAAGTCGCGTTTGACTCGTTGCCAAAATTAATACAACTTGTGTCATCCGCAAGCCCCAGAGATGTGGGAGTTAGGCTGAATTTCTTGAATTCCGAGGAAAAAAAATGACCGAGGCTAAGGAACGTGGATTAGGATGACCAACCGCCAGTGACCCATTTCCCTGTTAAAAACTAGTCAAAAGAATAAAGAGCTTTCGCTTCCGTGTGTATCCTATCGATTGACCCCGATATCCAGAAAATCCGTTTAACCAAGTATGGTTTATACAGGTTTTCCTTTTTTTTCCCTGTCGGTGGATTTGAAATTTCTATTGAAACTCTGGTTGGTGGTACAGAAAAATCGTGAAAGTTTGAGAGGACCATTCAAAGGGTATATTCTGGGAATTATTAAACGAGGCTAACTTTGAAATTCGGTGCTTCACGATCTGTGGGGGGAAAGCTTTTGTGAACGCGCTATATTTTATAAGCTTCTTGCTTGCGTTTGTTCGCAAGGATGACTCTTATAGAGGTTTTTTTTTACGGTTTCGTTGTCTTTCCGTCGTCAGGTTTTATCGGCGGGGAGTATAACTTGAATTTCTCGTTTCCTTGAATAACCTTCGTATAATGGCGCACCATACTGCGAGTTTCAATTTTAATAATTTCGACCAAAGATATTCGCCGCATTTCGAAAGGTGCCATCGAATTGTTTACCCCAAAACGGATACATCTGTACCTTTCTGTGGAAACTGTAGGGCAAATGCAGCATGTTAGCCGATTAACACGAATGAAAAGTACATCGTGCTGGAAAATCCTGATGTAGATTCTAGTCGATTGATCCAATATCGAACGCTACGGTTAGTATAGGGTACCATCGGATTACTGTGCCTCGAACAATTATCGGGATTTTCGAAGCAATTTCAGGAAAACCCACCACCCTGTAAAATCCTTAAATTAATTACATTACCCTAAAACAAGTACCAATTCTACAAAGGGAGACTTTATTTAAAGCATTTCAAGAGTTCTTTCATTTAAGGCGGCTAAAATGCTAATTACTTTCAACACGTTTCGCTGAATCTATAAAACGAATTCTTTGCAAAGATAATAGTGCAGTACAGAGACCAAAAATCGCACTTTTGAAACTTGTTACTTATAAATTTTTAACGCGATTTCAGTGCAGAGCAGAGAACAGAATGTTTCTCGCACGAACAACATTGTTCGAAAGTTACCAGCGTGCGAAATGTAGTGGCCACGCTAGCCCATAGGGGATTTAAATGCCAGCTCATCTATTTCACTAGTGGAGGAATACCATAGTAGCTGGTATGTGATGAAAAATGCAAATGACAGGCTAAGGTATGTTCAAATGAAAAATAATGGCATTCGTGGCGTACATAACACGTTACAAGAATTAAGTCACACCATGAGGTGAACATGGTAATTTTGCGGCGTCTGAAAAATTAAGAAGAAATAGAACTGACCCTTATCAACAGGTGTTACAAATATTTCAAAAATATTCTTGCTAATTATATATGTCAGATGTTCTTCGAGAAGATACTCCTAGAAAATAAGCAATTTCACCTGGTGATGGCTACATTAACGTCCAGAAGAGTTGCTCTCTCGCCTCCCAAATAAAGAGCATTCTTTGCTAACCGCGATCCATTATCCGGGCGGCAACTAATCTCATCATTCGTTCTCAATTAAATTGGTAAAAGCTTTTACACAGCTCCAGTCTAGATCATCTTATTTCCGTTGCCATTTAATTAACGTGCAATCGGTGATTCTCGACAAAAGCACCAGGTGGACACGACGCAAATCATGTTTGAAAATACGATTCCATATTTATGCGATTTCATGCTCACGAATATGATTTATTCCATGTTTCTCCGATATCTTCTCGCGTGAGTCTTTGTCGACGAAAACGAAAGAAAAGTAACTTGCTCTGGGGAATTTCTTTTTCCCTCGAATAAAAAGATGGCTTTTTATACGCAGATTTCCCTTTCCCACCGATGTTTTTCTCTTCGATTCGATGAAAGAAATTTAATAAACGCTTTAACTATTTTCCCAAGACAAAGAAAACAGTATTTTGTCAAATTTTTTTTTTTTTTCTTCGCGAAAGTTGGAACGATACTTGCGTGGAAGTTGACGCGAGAATCTAAATGGAGATTCATGAAGCCTTTAATAAAACATAGGATGTGGAGCCACGGGTGGTCGATGAATATGCATAGCTTGTAAGGTACTAAGGTCTCGTTGCGAACACATAAGCAGGTTCGAACGTTTTATAATTGAAAGATAAATGCACGAGACCGGTAACGAGTTCCGAAAGATAATAAAAACTACTTGGTCGTCTGTTTACCATGTCACGCGATACTACCTTAGAGAATTTTCTATCTCAGAGCTATCTCTAGTATCAACTAGAAATTCGCAGGAAGCGTACTGTTAACTCAATTTGTTGAAGAGTGAACACGATATTTTCTGATATCCGAGATGTTCTAAGATATTATCTTTAAAAACAGAAGTCGAAAGCTGAAACAATCACAGAAGAATCAAGATCTACCTTTAATAAATTGAATGCAATTTAACGTTAAAACTACTAAAATAAAATAACCGGTTTTTAATTTCCCATGTATTACAACGGGATACTTTTAAGAATTTTTTGTGATTTTCTGTAAAAAAAAGAAGAAAAAAAGGAAGATTTTATTGTCGTCGGATAAACTCCGTTACTACTGTCGAAATCGATGACCTTTTTAATTAAAGTAACAGTTGGCGTGCTTTCGGGTCGTCGGCCATTTTTATAGTAGCGTAAACTCGAATATAAACGACGAATCGTTGAACCTCACGAGACCATTAGCCTCGGATTATTTATTCCACTACAGCTGTGCACGTGAGAAACTTTTGGTGGCTCGTTTTCGGTCTTGGCCAGCGACCAAAATTTGTACAAACCTATCCGTACACGTACGAGGATATTGATTGACTCGTGGAACATAATCTGCAATGGCATATTATGACTCGGAACCGGAATCGTAGAGAACCGTGAGTGAAAGCCTCAGCAATTCACGTAGACTTTGATAAATTGCCTTAACGAAGCAATGATTAAATATGCGTATTACGAGGCAACATTGGTTCGACGATGCAGCAAGAATTAAATTAAAACAATATTTCAACCGTGCACCTGTGTTAATTTAACCGGGATGAATTTGAAAACGATTCGACGTTAAATACAACGTTTTACCAGCCGAATTTTTTTTCATATTTAACTTTAAACGCTAATAGCTGGAACAAATTTTCGATGGAGCTGAAATACCGGTTCGCATAGACTGAAACACAATTTCCCGATTTCCGTATTCACGGAAATTCGTCAGTCCGTTTTTAACAATTCGATTGCCAGGTGAATTTTCACCGTGATTAATCGAGTCCAGCCTGTGTTCGTTGGACGTACATATTTTTACATTCCTACACACGCAAGCATTCGATGCTAGAATTTATACATGGGAAATATTTGATTACGCATTCGACGTGAACGTGTGCGTACCGCGACGATCAAATATTCGTTGGACGTCCAATCAACAGATATATTGGCGAATATTAAATATTAATACTCTTTGATCGAATATCACGATGAATCGAGCATCTCGGAAATTTCTACACCTTCGACAATTACCGTGTCACGAAATTATTCGTGTTCTCGTAACACCGTTCGTCAGGAAGACGTTTGGACGTCTAGCGTACACTGTTGAGGAAACTTAAACGCTGTGCAATAAAGTCGCGAACAATTAAATTTTCAGCCGAGAGCCGCGATGAGATTATCTGCCGTCTTTAGTTTAAGAATCTAAACGTTTAATGGTGGCATTAAGCCAGAACGAGACTAAAGAATTAACGAGAGGATTCAAACGCTTTAATATCGCGGAAAATTCCAAGAAGATCAAGAGATTTCGATCGGAAAGACGAGAGTCTTCCGAAGGATGTATTTGCTAAACCTCGATACCAAGATCGAGTCATTCGCGTGCTTTGGAGGACGTTTCTGACCCAATTTTCCGAAACTTTCCTATCTGCCATTGGAGAGAAAAGGCAACAGTACCNAACTCAGTTTTGAAAGCAACTGAGAAACTTACACTGGAAGATTCGCGGAGAGTGCTATTAAACCGTCTGAATAATTCTAATTTCTGTATCCAAACTTCCAACGATGGTAATTGAATCACGAAATAGCTTCTCAAAGTTGGATAGCGACCCGATAGCTTGACGAGGGTAAAGAAATTGCAGATCAAATAGTGGTTTAAACTTTTTGTAAAAATCTCGAACGAGCTGTTTAAAATTTCACACCAGTCGCCTTGAAACGAGCAGGAAAACACGAAGCAAAAATAACTTTAAAAAAAACACCGCAGCTGAATCGATTGGCCAGGATGGGCAGAACCTAGGAGAGCGGAAAAAGCAAGAAACGGTTTTAAACGTGGTTGGACGGAAAGAAAAATGGAAGACAATTGTCGCATACGAATTGGATATAGCTGTTTGGATAAGGGGACACCCTTGACGCTGGATAAATATGGGCGCAGCTTTGCATATCTTTATGAGGTCGACGAGATTAATTTTACCCTGTATGATCTGTGTCGCGTAACTTGAAAATTATATGTTTACTCGTACGTATCTACAGGGGCTGCGTAAAGTGTCTGCGTATTATTTTATGTCGATTAATTGAACTCAAGTGTATCAAATTTTTTATCGTACAAACATAATATAAAATATAATAAAAAAAACTTTCTTTAATATTTAAAAAATCTTGAAGAAGTCTTTAAAAAGCACTTTTCTCACAAAGTTTTCGAGCCTTCACGATTTTAATTAAACATCTATCGATCCCCTTATGAAAAAGTAACAACGACCCCGTTTTCAAGGAAACGATAAAATTTCTTAAGGGATATTCCACGCCTCGAGATAACGAGTAAAAAGGAGGAAGACGTTTGGACGTCTAGCGTACACTGTTGAGGAAACTTAAACGCTGTGCAATAAAGTCGCGAACAATTAAATTTTCAGCCGAGAGCCGCGATGAGATTATCTGCCGTCTTTAGTTTAAGAATCTAAACGTTTAATGGTGGCATTAAGCCAGAACGAGACTAAAGAATTAACGAGAGGATTCAAACGCTTTAATATCGCGGAAAATTCCAAGAAGATCAAGAGATTTCGATCGGAAAGACGAGAGTCTTCCGAAGGATGTATTTGCTAAACCTCGATACCAAGATCGAGTCATTCGCGTGCTTTGGAGGACGTTTCTGACCCAATTTTCCGAAACTTTCCTATCTGCCATTGGAGAGAAAAGGCAACAGTACCGAAGATATAATTCAAACACTCATTATACAGTTTTGCGAACATACTTAGTGGGAACGCATTAGAAATATGCGAAATTACGTTAATTATTCCACCACGAAGATCGCTTGTGAAGCATAGAAGCGGAATTTCACGGATTTCCATGGATTTTACTCTGCTCGAGCAGACTAGTCGAAAGCTTGAACGGTACTGGGACATTTTGAGGGCTGGATTTCCATCTAAGTTATTATCTCGAGGAGCTTGGCTGACACGGAAAGAGATCAAGCTTGATATATGGTCTGTCGCGCAACGAAAATTTGAACTTTCTATTCTATTCGCTCTACCTTTCTTTTTCTTCATCGAGTAGTGGAAGTCAAGAACTTGATCGATTCAACAAGCACGTTGATCCACGTGAATTGAAGCACGATGAATAATTTTTCATCGATCTTTAGAGCATGTATGTTTTTTGAGTCATCTTTGACCGTGATGATCAAATGTTTCGGAATTTCCTGTTCTTCAAATAAAACTGTTTACGATAACTTCTAGTTGACTGCTTTTAGTCGTCATTTTAGCATGGTTTTACGATGGCTTTAAAATGGATGGCTCTAATGTCAAAGAAATACGCAGTGCGGTACCGTTTCTAGCACACCATTCTGCCGGAAATAACGGTGACGTTTCTCGTTCTTGCACAAATTTTTACATCAAACGAACGCTCCGATGCAATGGATGCATATTCCGGAGAATAAATGTAAAGCATCGACAGTTTGAGCGTAGAAAAGCATGCAAATCCTTGCGAGAAAGGTCTCCCTTTTTCCATCGGATCCATTATTTCCTTGCATAACCTGTCGACTTTAGAACAAACGCCACCTTGCGGAATACTTTTTTTTTATACTTATTTTATTTTCTGAAAACCACGTTCTGCCAAGTATACACGCCCAATTGCTGCCCAACCCTGGCCGAACTCCAATTTCGACATGACCCCACGTTGACCCCCTAATCTGGATACTTGCCAATCTCACTTCCTCTGAACGCACCGTTCATGACGAGTTAATCCGTGCGGAACAAATTCTCTGTTCTTCGAGCCTTTGTGAAATTCCTGACGAAAGAATTCGCAATTTTGAGTACAGTATTTATTGAACTGAAACCATTGCTAATATCTTATGATCGTGTCGCGTATTAGGAAACTTATATTATTGTTTTGTCCCAATTCAACGAGTAGATACGATTGTGTCTACGATAGAGATGCGACTGTGTCGTACAATATGAGTATATTTACGACCCTGCTGATTTTACGACCGCGTTAAATTTCTTCCTCCGACTATAAAGAGCGTGTATAGACGCAAGTGTAAGAAACATCCTGTACACGATCAAGAGTCAAAGTTACTACGAGTGAAATTACCAGACAAGTTAAACACACGGCGATTGAGAAACTTGGAAATTGGAGTCTGCCAATTGGTACAGAATGTAATTTCGACGTTCGTAGTCCGTTCATAACGCCTCATCAGACAGCGATTCACCGGGTCACGATTTGTCCGATCAATTTGCACCGGGTGAAACAATGTTTCTGGTATTTGCTGTTCCAACTCGAGCGAGTGTTAATTGAACGCAAACAGATGAAGAGACAAACGCCGGGCAAGAAAAACAGAGATACAGGGGTTCTATATTTGTGTAGCTGTATTTGCAATAGCCTCGCACATTTATCTACCAAGAAATTATAAAGTTGAAGGAACGAATATGAAAAAGTTGGGTAAAAAGAAGTAGAATTCTCCGTAGACTCTGTGGAACGGAAAAAAAGTACTCTCTGATAAAACCAGCCATTTTCCTCGGAGAATAATTATATTTATGTTGTATTAATCCTATCTTTCTGTGTTTCAGGAGACATGGTGCAAAAGATGGTGGCATATCTCCCAGAGGAATCTTTCTATGAAGACGAGCTCTTTTGCTCCGAGGTTGAGTCCGATTTTAACAAAGGGAATGGACGATTCGAAGGCATCGAAGGAAAAAAAGTCATCGAGATCAACGAAAGAGGATAAAACAGAGGGTACAACTGCTGAAAATGCAGAGGGTGCTGGTAAGTCAAAGAGAGTAATTAAATTTTATAATAGAAAGAGATTTGTGAGCAAGATATTTTTACCTCGAGTATTTCCAAGACTTTTGATCTTTGAATAGCATTTAATTCTGGAAGCTGGTGGCGTCTTAAATCACGCCGGTGTCTCTGCGTGCCTTTGTATTGACGGTCTGGAACGAATTCGTGAAAATAGCTTTGTTGGTTTACCGCATTAGAAATTACAGTGAAATATAACTCGAGGTTTGCGTGAAACTCCGTACCATAATTCTGTATAAATAGATTGTTATATTTACATCTTCCGACGTGTTGGTAACGATATTGAAATATATCTGGAAAGCTAAATTAAAATACGACCTATAAACAACGATTTAATAACAACGTTTAAAATAGTCATCTGACCGTATTTTTCCTTTTTATTTTTCCTGGTCTGTTATTATCTTTTAATAAAAATAAAATACCTGCACTTTACGTTAACTAACTAAAGTGAAATTTACGTTGAACTCATTACTTAGCCGGTATACGGAAGATATTTCAGAAGTAACAACTATCACGTTGAAAGGATTAGGTACTAGGATGTATTTTTACCAAATATTTATTTCGTAGCTTGAAAACCACGTAAATAACAATTTAACGAACAGACCGATTCGGAATTTCTTTAACTTCGTTATGTACATTTACATTTTATCATAATTCTTCGACTAAAGTGAATATACTGGTTCAAGATTATTGCAATTCTCTAACCACCGACAGTTTAATACATTTACGGCTTAATCGAATATCCAAGTTGCTCGTTGCTAAGAAACCTCGAATGAAAACTGTACAATCCTCGTCGACTATCCTTCTAACAACGACAAACAGGGTATTCTCAAACGAATCGATCGAGAATCGTTTCAAAGATGAAGAAACCAATATAATTTGATTACCGTCCAGGAATCGTCCCAAACAGCTTCGTTCTCGTTTGAGAATACCAGAAACTTTTACGCAAGTATCGCTATCGTGACATACTACCGAAACTATCGACTCTCCTTTGGCAAAGTTCCTCCTTGCTCCACCAAAACGGACCGAATATATTACAAGAATGCCCCATTCCTTCAGGAAGTTTCCAAACGTTGACTTTCCGTCCCATTTAGACTATCTTCGAGTACCTCGAACTCCTCGAACTCCATCTTGCCAAAATCATCAGTGGCCCTCCAATTGTTTTCGTTCACTTGCCACCTGGTCAACGCGCTGCCGATGAATCGACTAGGATAATTCGATTTCGCGTCGTCCAAGCTGCCCAGCTTGAAATCGGCCTTGAAACCCTTTGCATCCTTATTCTCCTCTTTTTTAGGCTCCAATCCGATCACCACTGGTGGTTCCCTTTTGGCTTCCGATTCACAGATCCTTTTATTCTCTTCTTCGGCAATTTCGTCCTCCTTTTCTGGCTTGTCCAGTGTAGTAATTTCGATGCTAGGAGTTTCCGCTATGGTATATTGGCTCAGATCAGGCATGTTTTCGCGATTTCGATGCCTTAGATGATTCTCAACGAGTCTACCCGTAAGCTCCAGCCTACTATCGCAGGAATTGCTCTTTACCAGCCGAAACTTAACATAATCGTTTGATCCATCGACACACTTGAACCTATTCTCGACTACCGGTGATATTAACGGCCCGTTGCTAGAGTTCACCACTTTACCACCGTAGTAAGTGACCGAGGTACCACACTCGCGGATCTTCTTGAGTACATCTTGGGATACGTAATGGCTTGGACCAACCGCTTCGTTACACTCGTCTTCGTGGCAATCGACTTCCTCGTCCTCGGAGGAAATGCACTGTACTCCGCTGCCGGGATCAGTGTCAGGGTAATCGCTAGACACCCCAGAGCTTACGCTACCCGCGTCCCAATTGTTATGGTGATGATGATGATGATGGTGATAACGATTCATCTTGTTCTTGGAGGAGGTCGAGTCGCTGGGCGATGTGTGACCGCTTCTCGCTTCGAAAGTTTGAGCCAGAATTCTAGTTTTCGACTCGCAACGGGGACTGTCCAACTCCTCCTTGCATCCTACCACGGATGCGTTCGATGATGTGACTTTCTCCATGTTCTCGAACAGTTTAGTGAGATCCTTCGCTCTACTTGAACATCTAGACCTGGCACAGGAATTTTGTTGAAATGAAACTTAAGAAATAGGATATTATAAAAACCATATTTACACCTTCTGCGCCACATGGGCCAAAAGTGAATGTTTCCTTAAACAAATAAGGCCGAAGTGCGAGGAATTCAAGACAAATATTTCAAGACAACGTTTCCTGGTAAAATTTTGATGATACGTATTTTAAAACAAAGCGGAAAAGTTACTTTTCTCTCGGTTCGAAAAAGTTGTACCCTACCTGGTTCCCTCGTGCACCTTCTCCGATATATCGTCAAAATGGCTGTCGTCGATGGTACTGAGATCCTTCATACTGACGCTTTTCCTATTCTTGCAATCCCTCGAGAACTCCGACTTGGAGCTGTTCTTCATCTTCAACGTGTTCTCGAACATACGTCTGACGTTTCTTACGGTGTCCGGGTCAGGCAATTCCTCGTCAATGAGTTCTCGGTTCACTCTAATGGGATGATAAAAGAAATGCTTCCTGATGGGCGATTGCTTCGGACTTTTAGAATTGCCACCGTCCCCGATCTCACAGTTTCTCTCGTTGCCCTCCGCGTCCGTTTTCTTCTGTATCGCCCCAGCGATCTTGCAGCTTGGCTCCGATCTCGCTTTTCCCACGGTGGACGACTTGCGCTCTATGGTTTCCGCGCGAACAGGCTCGATGATCACCACGTTGTTGTCCAACAGTAGCTCCTGAAAGGAATAGTCTCGCAGATACTGCATCAATCCCTCGTACGTGACATCGCCACGAGCACTATTGTATATGTTCTTGCTGAACATGTTCGACTTGACGATCTTGTAACGCACGTGATCGAATTCCTGTCCGTCGTCCGGCTGGCACTCGATCGAATCCACGCAGCTCTTAGACCTGGTTAGGCTGCTGTGCATCTTCTTGTTCTCGTCTCCTTTCGATGACGATCCTTTATCCATGCACGTTGACGCGTGATCCTCGTCGATGCTGTCGTCGACGGATCTTCTCCTGGAGTCGCTTCCAGATTCCGAACCTAAGCCCAGATCAGAGCTCTCGGATCTCGCCTCGAAACCTAAGCTTCCTTTCACAACGCTGCACGCCTTCCCTAAAATGTTCGATGTCTCTTTAACGATCCTCTCGAACCTGCCTTCGCTCTGTTTCCTCTTGGGATTCTTCTGCCCGTTTTTCTGCTCGAAAAAGTTCTTCGCGTTCTCCATACTGGTGTTTGCTTCGTGTTCCTCCTTGTTTACGGTCTGAAAGGGCAGAAATTGAATTCCGTATGGTGTCTACAGTGTATTATAGATCGTAATCGTTTATTGGTGAATGAACCCGTACATGGTGTATCGATCGCATTTTCAAAGGTCGTAAAAGGTTTTGATAAAACTAGGAATTATTTTCTCGACACTCACCTCTGTTCTCTTCAAAGCTCCATCGACGTCGTCGATTTTTCTGTTCGATTTCACCGTGTCCGTACGATCGTTCGACTCTTTCCCATTGTCCCGGAACTTCGCGTCTCTCGTAATGGGATCAATTTCCGCGGAGGGACGCCGATATCGCCGCTTGGTCACGTCGTTGTCGATGACCTTGAGTACCTGTGGCCTCCGCGACATGTCCTCCTGCTCCTCGGTATCCGAAATCCAAATCGATTTGAAATCCTCTGCCTCCTCGACCTTTCGATCGATTTGTACTTCGCCTGAGACCACTAGGTCGTCATGGAGTCTGTGTCTATCCTCGTTAGCTTTCGAGTGCACGGATCGTTGATGCACGAACTCGTTTTGAAGAGACGTTATCGAGTTCCTTTCGTCCTCGAAATCCTTCCGATCCTCGCGACACGGTTCCTCGTTCGCGTGATCGGGCGATAAATTCTCTCTGGATTCGTGCGAAGAATCAGATTCCCTCTGCTGATGGTTTTCGTTTTTGTTCTCTTGCGGGCTGTTCCCTTCCTTGGTGTTACTTTCTTTACATTTTTCCTCGTCCGTAGCGTTGCTTCTCGTGGACGATCTCTCCTCCACGACTCGAGACTCCAGATAGTCTAGAGATTTCAACTTGTCCGAATCTGGACTCGAGTCGTTTCTCTGCGAGAAATTATTGTTCCGCTCGTCCTCCTCGTCGAATTCCAAACGCACGTTCGACAGGGGTAACAGGTTCAGAACGTCGAAGTATTCTAACTCACCATCGTCCTCAAAGAGGATGCTGTCTAGGCTTCTGTGCTCCTTCCGTTTACGTTTCACCTGAAACACGAATGTATTGAACATATTTTCTTTTACATCTAACAGTAGCTTTCTGTAAGAGTTTCTTATCCGATTTTCTTATATCATTTATTTATCGATGAATAAATTAGTATATTTAAAATATTTGAAAGAACTTTGAATTAACGGGAATTAAAGGATATTGTAAATTTTAATAATATTCAACGAAATTTAATTAAAATTTATGCACTACCGAGTGAAATTCTGTTCGTCGAAGTTCCATTAACATGCACACCAACGATTCCAATCCGGTCATTAAGATTCGTGAAATACATTCGAGCAAGGGTATTTCTTTGAATACCAATTAAGCTCTCTGAAAGAGCAGTCACCCACCGTCTAATGAACTTTAAACGAAGTTCAACCAAACTGAATTGCTATGGCAGGTTCTATTTTTTGTTCTGGTTTAAGAACCAACAACCTCGCGATAACTTTACTATATATCACATATTACCTCACGTAACATTACATAAAGTATGCAAGGTGTACTATATCGACCCTTCTACATATTTATCGGCACAAATATTGACTGATGAAACAAGATAATCGAAACGCATACTACTTCTGTTGATTCTAATATTTCTGATTTTAAAGAAGGACAATGTCATTTATAATGTCTCCGATCAGCGGGATATCAGATTGATATTCCACTCCAGTTTCGAGATAAACACGATAATCCTCGTTCTCAAACACTATGGAAGATAAGACTTGAATTTATCGCCCAGCATTAACCCATTCGGAAACAACGATGCGTAGTGCATCCTGTATTATCCGAAGCAACCAATGACGCACCACATGCGTCTTACAAAGGAATAAAATTGATATTATCAGTACTCGAGAAACTAATAAGGGGATCCAATTATATAAAACTGAAATAACAAGAAAGAAAAAAAAACAGAAATTAAAATCAGTATTAGATACGATAAAAAAGAAAAAGCTTTCCCCTTTGGAACATTTAATTCCTTTTATTCTTCAATCTACATATCGTAACGAGAAAAAATATTCCCGCTGGGGATCGTCTTATAATAAGATCCTGCTTTAAATGGGTTAAGTTAATAGTACCGATGCAACATTTACCTGAGTATAAATGCAATCGATACTGCGATTGCCTTCAATGGGCCAACCGTCTTCCACGATGTCCACCAAATCGCTAACAGTGTCCAATCCTTGCACACTGCGATAACGTCTCGGCGATTCTGGCCAGTCGAGGATGTTCAATCGGTCCGGATCTGTCCGATTGCCTCGTGGATAAGGCAAAGGATCCGGAAACGAGGGGAGTCCCGATGGGATCGAGTGAAGACCGCAAGCAGATCGGGATTGGTAGGATTTTGCTTCGTTGAATCGCTCGTAGGAATCCGAAAGGTGCTGTTGACTCTTGCAGAGCCTGAAATATAGGCAGAAACGCATTGAAAAGCCTTCGAATGGAAGCGAATACTTGCATTATATAGATTGTACATCGGTAACCAAGGATATTATTCTTAGAGCAGCTGAAGCTTCGAGATTCGCAGGATTCACAGCATTTGTGGATCTTCTCGAACGTTTTCATCCCTCGAGTCGTGCTCGATAAGTAAATAGAAATGATTGAAATTTTGATTCGTTCAGTCGACGAAAAATGAAAGATTTGCAACAAGTGTTATTGGTAGTTGCATTATTAAAACAGTTTTATGCGTATCGAACGAACCGCAACGAACCGTGGAAAGATAATGGAAGCAAGAAAGTTTCTCGAGCAGAATATGACTCGAGTTCGCGTGGAAAATCTTTGGTATTTGTGATCAGGTTTCTACCAGGTTCGCGCGTTTTGAAAACGCTTGAAAATGCTGGTAATTGGGGCAATGGTTGGTTAATTTATTCGATCAGGTCGCGTTGCCCTCGCAGTCGGCTGATTCGTTCAGCTCTCTGTTCAATGTTATTTAACGCGGAGTCGAACAGGGCAAATCAAATTTGTCTTGCACGAAACAAACGATTCTCCTAATTACCGTACCAGAATTTAATATTCGTACTCGGGTTTTGATTAAAGCGGTCCCGTGGCACGCGGCCGATTGAGATCGTAATTATTGAAAGAGTATTATTCTCGGTGAGAACGCGTAAGGAATCCGACGATTACACGGAAACGATGCGAACAGAGCTATTACGTGCAATTAAAAAGCTCGTACGAGCTCGTTATGCTCAACGCGTTCTATGGTAATTAACGTTCCTTAATGAAAGATATTTTCTTGCCTTGTAAAACGCGGATCTCACGAGCTGTTGCTCTTATTGCTGCACGATTCTATTTCCTTTTTCAAATTGCAGCAAAACCAGATTATTCATCTCGCTGACTCAGAATCCGCAGAATAGAAATTCACTTCGTTCCACGTGCCTCGTAAATTGTTTTTCTTAATCGTGTCAGCAAACTGTTTTTCATTTCGAAATTAAGAATTGATAAACCTTGGCATATTTCAGCGATACGATCTGAAGGATGCGTATTTTTGATCGGCAACTAACGCGATTCCCTGAATGAGCTCATCCTTCTCTCTGAAATAGCATTCATTATAACTCACCTGTCCTTCAAAGAGTTTCGATCGATCAACTTGGCTCGAGGGATCAATTGATGCCTCCTGGGCAAATCGAAGGTCGATTGTCCTAGCCTGAAATGATGCGCCTCTCGATCGTGTCGAGATTCGTCCTCGGATATCACCGCAAGGCTCCTTGTTCGTTTCAAGAGCTTCCTGCGGTCCTGCGTGGACTGCGCCGAATTGGCCTCGTGTCGTCCCCCTTCTCTGCAAATTGGACAAATTAAATTAATTTCCATGTATATTGCTAGCCGCATTTCGTCCAATGAAACTCGAAAATTATTAAAACCGGTTGTATCTACTGGTATCATAACAAAGTTTCATGGTAATTAAGGTTGAATCGGTGAATACATTTCGCTGTTCCAATTCATGACTGTGGAAGCGTAGAAATAGAAATGGAAATGAATCGTCTGGAACGTGACCACCTTAAATTTTTCCGTCGTTGGTGGACAAATTTAATTTGTTTCCTCAAACAACACGACTCGGAGAGACCTTCGAGATATCTTATTCGCTTTTTTCGATCGATCAACTAAGAACGTAATACGTTTAAAGCGGTCATGTCAGACAATTCATCCAATATACTATGCGTTTGGAAGATTTGATTAAAAATCTTCCGTATAATAATAATTGAAATTATTTCAATTACGTTTACTTAAATTTTTAGAATCATTATTTTTTTTCTCTCGTTCTCTATTTTATCATTCCTTAAGGAATTCGGTCTCCAGAGTGTCGCAATGAAACCAGAATATGCAATGTACTCGTCCTTTCAAAATATTATTACGGGAAATAGGAAATGCCATTACCAATGCACACTGGGACCTTGGTATGTCCCTAGTCAGCACGTCGATAGCATGTTTCAATAATGAATGAAACTATGTCGTCGGTCGCCTGTTGTGTACAAGACAGTAACACGGATGCTTGATGCGGAAGCCCCGCGGGGTTTAATAATCATTTCGTGGAAATCAGAACACAAAGGTACAAAGAGCATGAACATACATCGCGTAAAAGGCCATGTACGAAAATTTGTTGTCTCAAGCGCGATGGAGGCACGTTAAATTAAATAAGAACACGTTCGTGTGCTCGTTTTTTCACATTTGTAGAAAACTATTGCGCCGGTGTAAAAATGGCATTTTTACGTCCCTGCAAGGATCGTTCGTCCTTCTGGTAAGTTTGTTCCGAGCACGGTTCACGGTTCAGCCACGATCCGCATGAAAAATCTGCTCAAAGCACCGGTGCATATTTCACTTTACGTAATCCCTTGACGAACCAGCAACTCGGTTGCAGTGTCTACCGAGAGGCAGACCTCTAACTTTGTACTCGAATCGTAAGGAAAATTATACGGTGTAACGTTACTTCAACGAAAAAAAGAAATTTCGTATTATTCGTTGGCTCGGACAAAAAGGATCTAGTTCATTTTTTATTCGCTGGAGGAAACAAGAGTAGCACTTCTCTGGTATTCTTTTATTCTGGGCAAGGCTGTGTATCTGCACGCTTTTTACAAGAATTATAAGGGTATTCGGTTAAATGAAAATCGCGGAATACAGGTAGCAAAAAATATGACGTCGACGGATAATAATTTCGAATAAAATCTGCAAGGTTAATACGCACACGAGAAGAATCGTGTTAATTGTAAAAATAAAAGATCGACCATGTGAATCAAAGAACGGGTGGAAACGACGCAGGTTTCGCGATGGTACACTTTAATTAAATTTCGCGACGTTCATTCTCGTTTAATGCATCCTGCTTTCACAGATATCGGCCATTTGTACTTGATTAACATGCGTCTAACGAACTAGTTACACGGGTCCCTGACGACCACGACGACAGTCAGGCAATCGTTTCTTTCGGTCATCAATAATTGATACATTATTGTACTTTTACCGGATAGTAATGCAGCGAAGCATTGGTGCGTTCGTACGCGATACGGGACCATAATCAACGAAGTGGTCACGCAAGGTTCGCTTATTTGAAAACTGGACGAAACCACGCCTTTATGGGTCTACTTGCTCGGCGAGCGTTGATAGAAATTAGAAGGCAATCTGTTCTCGAAGGCTATTTCGAGAGCTGGTAACGAATTATGTTACGACGTTCTTAATAAAACTGGTTTCACGAACTTTGAACTTAAACGTTGTTGTTTCTTTATTGAAAACTAAAATTTATGGGGTTTATTGTATGTTCGATGGTTACATAAATTGTAGAGAGGTACCAATTGCTTGCTTCGTACCATTATTCTTGGCATAGCAATAAAAAAAGATCAACTTTCGAGAGTAATTAGACCAATCAGCAGCGTGACACTGCAAAGGTCATCGCGAAATTTGTGTCAAGATTGCTTCGTGACGAAATGCACAAACTCAGCATCAAGATTCGCATACTAACGAGAATGGATTCGTACAACTGCCGCACGAGTGCATAGCGAAAATTAAATAAAATGTATGGTATAAATTATTCGTTGCATTAAATTGAATACAGTTTTCGTATGAAAGAATTTGCATTTTAAGGATCTGTGAACGAAAGCTTTTAACTTTAATTTTTTTTTTTTTTTTTTTTTTTTTTTTTTTTTTTTTTTTTTCTCCCTTTAATTTTTTTTTTTTTTTTTTTTTTCTTTTTTTTTTCTTCGTAGAAAATAATCGACCTTTTAATTGCAGCGCAATTTTGAAACCGAAGGCATTTTCGGTAATTTAAATCCTTTTTACTGTCTCATCCAATCTAACTCCGAAGACGTCGCCAATTGAAAAGTGATTTATCTCTTTTCCCCGTGAAATTGCTTGGAAGTTTAA
Source organism: Ctenoplectra terminalis (assembly GCA_019453375.1). Classification (NCBI taxonomy): domain Eukaryota; kingdom Metazoa; phylum Arthropoda; class Insecta; order Hymenoptera; family Apidae; genus Ctenoplectra; species Ctenoplectra terminalis. Next base: position 55,073 of record SMSQ01026122.1, read on the forward strand.
AATCGTGGACTTTCTCTTTTCATTGATTTAACTTTAATGCATCTTCAGAAGATCGATATTACTCGATCAAAAACTGTGCATAACTTTTCTCGACACGTCGTTCAGGGATGTTATTACCGGTAAAAAGATAAACTTAACGAGCCGAAGTATTAATTAATTTTAAAGCTAAATGAAAATTTTCCATTAACGTAATAGAATGAAAAATACCGTGTAATATTTTTCAAGAACGTTGCAGTCTAATTTATTACCAATTAGTTTGTCTTTGAAAATTAACAGATCGGTCAGGTGATTTATTTTTAAATAACTCTTGCGTAGAATTCTTAATCCATCGATCGGTATAAAAGATCGATATCATGGCACGATCACGGTACAAAAAATAAATTGAAATGCTTTTTTTTTTTTGAGCGTAGCTAATAACCGGCTCAAGATCGCTCGTTTTTCCGCTCGAACAGCCAGAAACTGCAAGTAAACGCGTCCTTTCGACCGTCTTTGCGAACACGAATCCTTGAAGCGAGGATGCAAATGGCGTATCGTCTCATTGTGTTCGGCTGAGCACGGCGAATCGTTACGTAAGATTTTTGTCGAGTTATCTCGGCTACTTTTACGAGCCGCTTTTCGAGCCACGTAAACTGACTCGAGGCTCTTCGTTTTGTATTTTTTTTTCTCTTTGAAAATGTCAGGAAATTTTAAATCACCAACTTTTAAAGAAGATTCTTTAGAAATTTCACGTACGTACTACTTTGAGATACTACTTTATACTTCAAAGTCAGCTGGTTCTTCCGTAAAATTATATAATTACGCGCAGTGTGTTAAAGAAAATTAAGTGGTAGCTTTTCAACGCTATTTATCACAGTTAAAACGAATATGAAGATTTTCATTAAACTTGTGGGTGGTCTCAAAAAAAAAAAAATAGCAGAGTCATGTTTTTATACGAGGAATTTTTTAAAAAGTCCGATTTTTCCTTTATCATTCATGGAATACCTAATACGAGTGTACAATTTTTTTTTTTTTTTTTTTTAAAAAAAAAAAAAAAAATTGTACACTCGTATTAGGTATTCCATGAACGATAAAGGAAAAATCGGACTTTTTAAAAAATTCCTCGTTTAAAAACATGACCTTGTTTTTTTTTTTTTTTTTTTAAAAAAAAAAAAAAAAATTGTACACTCGTATTAGGTATTCCATGAACGATAAAGGAAAAATCGGACTTTTTAAAAAATTCCTCGTTTAAAAACATGACCTTGTTTTTTTTTTTTTTTTTTTTGTATGTTTGCGTAACAGTTCGCTGAATTTCTATCTATTTCGATAAAAAAAACATTTTCAGGAATAAAATATTTGATCAATTTTCCGTGGAACCGCGATCAATCAAATGTCACAAAAAATCTTTCGAACCATCCTTCCTGTTTCATCTTTCCTTTTGTATCTAAAAACGGAAGGCACGGACAATCGGGAATTATCGAGCAGTTTTCTATCAGCAATTTGATTCAGAACCAAACCCGATTACGTTCGTGCGCACCTTTTATTCACTGAAAATCGTGTACCGAAGATCGATCGCGTGCAAACTCGTCCCGGAGTTAAGGACTTAATGAGCTTATCGGTTTTTTACGGTACGTTTTCGCACAATTTTTACGACGTTGACCAAGAAAAATGTCGCACGCGAACCGTGGAAAAAGAAGAACGCAGCCATTTTTTGCGGCTACGAATCCTCTAATCATTGAAGTAAAATCAACGCGACCCATTTTTTTCTACGCGAACCTGCTGCACGAATGAACCTACCCTTGTTTTATTTACCGATACGGAAAATTCTGTTGTTCCTACGTTTTATCCCACACGACAAATCGACGAACGATTAAATTATTCCAGAGAGTCTAATACCATTACGGATAGAGCATGACGAACTTTATTTCCATGTTTCGCTCCGTTAATCCGCACAGAACTGAGTTTCGTTCGAACCGGTGGGTTCGCGTGAGAGCCAGTTTTCTTGAAATAAATAAAGAGAAGTCGGCGATAGGCGAGTTTACGATTCAATCTTCGAATCATCGAGTCTAACTGAATGCTAGAATTATTGAGGATTTACGAACTGTTATCCGAAGAAGAGAAATTGGCTAATTTGATTATTTTCTTGATCGATTTCTCAAATGGGTTGAAATGTTCTCAGCGTTGTTCGCCGCTAAGAATCGAAGTTTGTATTTTATAATAACGTTGTATAGATTCATCTAACGCTTCGACTAACTGTTCCTCCCTCGGCCGCTATCCATGAACGGATCAGAATCGATACAGGCTTCCGGTTGATCGGACGTCGATCATTGCACTCACATGCAGCCACAAAGGAAAAGGCCTGAGTCTGTACGGCGAGAGAAACGCGGCAGGAATATCCTATGACACAAACCGGAAGAAGTTCCGCGGTCTGAACAGTCGATGGTTCACGTCTAGTCGATAGAAACGACTCGTGTTGTTCGCCTGTTCACGGGTCAAAGAAGTTTGCTCACGTTGGAGGGTGTTGTGAACATCTCACAATCGTGGTGTTATCTTTAACAATGATCGGATAATTCTGTATTCATTGTTTAAGACGTGTTCATTGTTGAAACTGACTTGGAATTAAGTAGTACTTCGGAAGATGTTCCTGTGTGAATTAATTCTAGGATGCTTCGTGAAACATAAGTTTACTTTTGATCTTTTCTTTTCTTTTCATGTTGTATGCATTCTGTGCAACTTTGCAACCTTAAATTTCCTATAAAAATGTATAAACATCTTGTCTACCAATTCCTATTTCCATTATCGAGATTAGCTTTTCAACCGTATAACTAATATTTTAATTTCTTTTTCTCCGGTACCAGAATTCTTTTTTTCTTATTATTATTATAATCGCTGTCACGACTTTACCAACGTCTCAAAACACACGTCAGAACCAGAACGTGTTCGATATAACGAACCACTGAAACCTGTTAAACGTCCAAACCCTTCTATTCCGTAATTTCTTAACTCCTTCCCCGGATGCAAGAACCTCTAATTATTTCCAACACCGCGGTTCACCAACGGGTCGTTTACACAAGAACAATTCCAACTGCAGCGATACTCGATTCCGTTCGATTAACTCCAAAACGAAGGGTTGCGCAACGCTGGGCCATTCTGCACGCGTCGTTTCGCGAGTAACAAAACGCGGAAGCGCGTGAAACTGTGACCGATTCGATGAGATCGGAAGATTTATCCAACCTTGAAGAAGTTATCTCTGCACGCTGTAAGACGGGACCAACGTGTTTGTTCTCGTGCCGTTTAATGACCACGGTTAACACGAGTTAGCAGAAAAGCGCGAAGCAACGATAATCGATTAGCGGCGTCGAAGTTTCAACAGAGATAAATTGGCACTCGTAACAACATTTCTGACGTCGGTTCTCCTTGCGGCCGATTTTTTGCGCGCATGTTCGCCTAAAAGATGACTTACTAACCTTGATCGAACAAAATCTTTGGTGGATCCAATATTAAAACACGAATTATATAATTGTCAAGCGAGAAGAATATAACAGACGGAACGAAAGACCGTGACTAATGGTCTCGTAGAATAAACAGCTTCAAACACGATTAATGGCCGAGGTATTTATATACGTGTTCCGGTATAAGGTAACCTCGGTTATCTAATGGAACTACTTGTCGAAAATAACGCCAGTGCATGTTTCTAAGACGTTACTTTCCATTTCTATGGATTCCACGATGAACTGCTCAAAATTCAGGGTAATTGACACGAGTGCAGTTTTAGGGTATTGACCAAGCCTGTTACAAAACCACAGGTGTCCAACTTTCTTCTTCCTTCATCAACGAGATACCAAATGGCTATAAGCGTACTTGACGGAACAACTACAGAGAGAAATTATAAGAATTGTAGAAAATAAAAATAAGAAACTATCCTTTGAGAACTTATTGTTAGACAATTTTAGAATCTATCGTGTCACTTGCACAATTTTTAATTGCCTTACTATGCTAACGCTCTTGGTTCATCTTTACATTGATCCTTCTTTGAATACCGAAATTCTTAAGAAGTAAAAAAGAATCTAATCAAGAGCCACTCGTTAAAAGGTTAGCTATTCATGCTCAAGGAAGCTTCTACATCGATTAAAAAAAATTCCACTTACTACCAATTCCCATTTACGAAAGTGCATCATCTCTTACCAGTTCGATCCTCTTTCCAATTAACTCTTCTTCGACTCGGCCTCAAATTCTTCGATTCTTCAAAAATAAAGATTCGATTCGAGAAACCGAGCAACCCTCGACGCAAATACACTCACAAGAACTCTCGACGCTCGAAGTCGATCGAGTCGATCGAGTCGAGTGGAGATTATCGGAAGCCACGAGATGCTTTATTACTTGATTCCGATTGCCCACGATCTAAGAACGATCTATCAACGCGTCGTACCGGCTTTTCACTTTCCCGTTCGCGCATCGACTGGCGAATATCGTTGTACCTGGCTGGCCGATCGCCACTGTGCACCTGTTCCCTCAACAGGACAACGTGTACCCGTGTCTCCGCTCGGATTGTCCATCCGTAGTGGGAGTAGAGTACACCTTAGCCTTAGGGTGTGACGTCACTGATCCGTTGACTCGGAAGCGAGACAAGTTACGACACCGAACTGTAGAAAAATAATCGATCTTTCTCACGAACCGACAACCTTCCATTTATTTTTCAAATTTCTCCGGGGATCTATGAACGATCGAACTAGAGAGAGAAAGAATATCAAGGACCAAAGTTTTCATCAATTTTGAAATCCAATTTTTCTCAGGGTAAAAGTTCGTAATGAGTTTCACCTGGAAACTGCGAATTTCGATCACTGGTCGCTTATTTTCTGTGCAATGAACTAACGCGGTTTGTAATTTCCTGTGGACAATAAAATATCACCGAAGAAAATTCATGGAAAAATTCAATTTCGTGAAAAGAAATTGCCCACTTTGCCGATTTAAATAATCATGCTTGACAAAAATTTCCATCTTCTTTAGCGATTCTTATTTCGCGTCGAAGTGTTTAACATATAATGGTCGCAAGGCAGTTTCCTGCCTTAATTGTTAAAACGAAAAAAAATGAAAGAAAAAAAAGCAAACGCCCTAGCGAAACAATGGCGACAAAGGGACGTTATTATTCCGAGCATCGAGGATGACGTGTCAGAGGCGTCTGCAATAATGCTCAATGTCGAAGACCGCGATGAGACTCGAAGGACTCGGCTAGATATTATCTTGGTCGTAAAAGTCGACGGTCAAGTGGCAACGACCGTGTGCCATATTCGTCAGGATTTAACAAGGACCTCCTTCCGCTCGAGCTGGCGGAAACGAGAGGTGAATTATCAAAAATCTTACAACACAATGGATCCTACTCTCCTTGGAAAAAAATTCTTTGAGAAAAATCTTCGAGCAAAGTATTGGAGCCCGTAACGATATTAATTGAGCGATTTTTACGACGAAGGTCGACGATTATGAATATCGAACCTGAATCGAGAGTCATTGCGCAACGTTTGTTGTTGCTCCGGTGGAGATACAAGATCTTTAAAATTCCATGGATGAAAGTATTATATTATGAGCGTAAAACTGGTTTTTAAATCGTACTTTGTCTCGCATCGTGACTTTATCGTTTACGCGAGGATCATGAAAAGCAGAAAAAAGTTGAACAGCCGATGAAAGAAAAGGTGGCTTAGAGGATACGTGGAATTCTTGGAACTGGCAAAGTTCAAGACGGATAAAAACATCGGGAAAAAATATTATCTAAAGAAAAAAAGAAAAAAAAAAAGAACAAAAAATAAAAAAATAAAGTGCGCACAATATTTTCCGAACTTAATGTATGCTAATTATGCTAAATTGCAGTGTAAATTACAACCAGACGCAAATCGTGCGCGTGACGCGCATGTGGCTTTCAGAATACATCGATTTACACAAATAGACACGCCTGTGGCTAAAAACGACTTACGTGGACAGAAATTTTTACCGTTCTATCGGCAGAAAAAGAGAATTAGTATCATGCAGTAAACGCAACTTCTATCGACTCGTTAAATCGTTGCTATAATGGTTANTCGTGCGCGTGACGCGCATGTGGTTTTCAGAATACATCGATTTACACAAATAGACACGCCTGTGGCTAAAAACGACTTACGTGGACAGAAATTTTTACCGTTCTATCGGCAGAAAAAGAGAATTAGTATCATGCAGTAAACGCAACTTCTATCGACTCGTTAAATCGTTGCTATAATGGTTAGTCATCATTTCGCTAACGAAATTTCCCTCGTTTCCCAAACTTCGTCCCCAGAAGCGACTCTGCTGGCGTCCAAAGTTACGGAAACTCGCAGAAACTCCCGGAAACAGAGCGGAGAATATATAGTTTCGTCGCCACGTTACAAAATCTCGCGATCCCTCCATTCCCCGAGGACTCCATTTGGGTCTCTTTTCCTCATCCACTTCCCGTGCAATTCCTAGAAGATTTAATGCAACGACGCCGTGTCAAGGGCGCCGAATACCGAAAGCGGAACAGTCTGTTTTTTATATCCCGGGCAGGAAAGAATTAATTTTTCACCGAGCAAGCTGGACTGAATTAAAAATCCATCGGTCGTTTTGTGGCGACGGTTCAACTGTGACACGGTCCACCTTGTATCTAAAACGAACGATTTAAATATTTCAATCAATCCTGTCGCGTGTTGCGACATCGGTGAGGAAAAGGTTCGCGTCGCGATCGAACGGTATCGAAAGGACGCATTAATAAAACGTTTTAAACATTCACGTATCTTTGTTGGTTTCGTCTGGTTGGAAAAATAGAAGACAAATCAACCGTTGAATGCTGTTCGATCCTCGTGCGAGCTGTTTCGAAGGACGATCGCTAAATTGGATTTAATCCTCATTGAAGGTGTTAATTGGCTGATCGAGTAGGGAAACCACTAGTAATTAACGATCGAGAAACTTTAATGGAACCGCCTTCCCGAAGTACGGGGTTTAAGGCTGTAAATAATTCACGTTCTCGGTCGGTAGCGAGGGAAACGTGACGGTGAAAAGAGAACGCGGAGGAATTTCTGATCTTCATAATTATAACTTCTTTATGGGGTCTACTTCATTTTTAATCTGGTAACTGGAGAACACGAGGTAACGATTTCCGATATTTCAGACTTAATCATTCATTTTCTCGTTTTTATATGAGATGTTTGTCGAAAGAAAACGACAAACGACCTAGCCAAAATTAATTTGTTTTTTATTAACTTTTTATCGAGTTAGGCTAACGAGACTCTATTCTTGCTGTTTAATGAAATGATATTTAAAAAAAAGAATTTCCAATGGCAGAGAAAATTTTTCGCCAAGAATCCCGTTTTTCTTTTCATGTTCAACGAATCGCGAACGCAATGTCACGTGAGACCATGAAGAAGAAAGTGACCATGGCGCTTGGCCTTAGGTACCACTTACACTCGAGTCACCTGGATATGCACGACACGATACTTTCCTAACTATCGATCGGCTTTTATTTCGCCCCTTTCCTTCAGGCTCGCGTTTCACGCGCCACTCGTTTTTCCTCCCGAACATTTTTACGTTATTGCGCGATCTGCCAGCGAAAAGTAAACGTGAGCATCGTTGATCTTTAAGTTCTTATGAGTTTCCATCCAAACTTTTATCGGAGAAAAATTCATGGAAGGTGTATTCTTCTTTTTCATATCACCGATAAACTTTACGTGTCTTTTTATTGAAAATAAATTTCATTGTGCGAATCGTAGCTGAAAAATTGCTCCCATTATTTTTCTGTTTTTTTTTCTCTTTTTAATACTGGGCAGATAGGTGAATAAGAATTATAATTTAAATGTTCGGTATTTTTAAGAGAAAAGGAGAGAAAATACGAGGAAATCTCGACTAGAATAAAACGGTTTTTTATAAAGCAGAATTAACGAACGTGAAATCGTGGTTTGTTTGAAGAAACGTTCCCGATAAAAGGACAAACTTGTACCAAAGCTCCCGGCAAAAACGCTTCACATGCACCTTAACGACGCAGCATTCATCCACCGTGTTTCAACGGTGTACCGCACGCTTTCTCCGACGACTTAATGCGTTACCCGCAATTTTCGTGTGTTCCCTGATGGAAGATACATTGAAAGCAAGAAAAACGATAATCGATCTACAATAGTATAGACGACGTCACACGTGAAGACGTCAATCTCTATCAGCTCTAAAGAAAAATTGCAAAAGATTACCTGGTCGAACGATGCGAAAAAGCTTGAAAATACGTTCAGCGAAGACATTAAAAAAATAAAGCTTACAGCGAACACTGAACAACTTCGTTCGTGATTCGTGGTTGACATTCAACTGAGAAACCAACTGAAAAATTGCTGTTTAATTTCATCCCTTCTTTGCCACCCTTTTCGATGATTCACGATGTTACCAGGGATACCGTTTCCTTCCCACGCGAAACAAAAACGTAGTCCTGCGTGAACCATACCAACCCTCTCGAATTGTTCCCCAGGAAACGTTTGAATCACCTGAAGTCCAGGTGGAATGATTCACGACGTCAATAAAAAATTGTATTGTACAGCGATTGTACAGTCGACTTTTACAGTGTATGTCAAAAATAAGCTATACTTTGGCGACGCGACTCAAATTCTCTTAGGCAAATCGCCGTTTCCGGTTCCATATACGTAATCGATAACTCGTACTCCAATTGCCATAGGAAATGAGAGAAATTAATTTCGTGAAAGGAAGAAGTAATTCAAGTAGCACGTGTAATTCGATCTAGAGTCATTGACGTCCACTAGGTGTCGGAATCGAGTGGAATCACTTTCGATAGGAGAATCGAGTACCGGAAATGATCCAGCGGAGGCTGCGGTTCACGCACCGCGAGCTGGAAAATTTTCTCGTGGCCACGATCGTTTGTTACGGGACGCGAACCTTCCATAGTTCTGGTGTGTTATAGTCTGTTACGTGATATTATTGATTAAATTGGATTTTTTGTACTTTTTTCATTTTTTATCAAATAAAATTTAGAATTTTCCGTTATCGCTTAAATTGGAATTAATTCGGATTGCAAGAATTGAATCCGCTGTAAAAATTTATGAAATATCGGTTAACCAAAGAGATACGGATTCTATAAATATTTAAATAAACCGTCACGTTTGTTGATCTCTATTTGAATGAATGAAATTTAATTTCATTTAAAGAAGAAAAATCTCTTTTATTATTTATGACTCCGTATTAATTTGAACATTTTGTTTATAAATGAACAACCACCGTTCGAATAGCTTATCTAAGAAGCATTGTGAAACAAAAATAATAAAACTGTCTTTCAATTGTGCATTTGAATTCTAACGATGAAGGAATAACTAAAAATGCGGAGAAAAAACGCGTAAAGCTACGATACATAAAAATGAACGAGAATAGCAGGAACGATGTAGCCAAGGGATCGTATCCGATCGAGGAACTGCTCTTACCTAATGTGGACATCAATTTTAATATTTCCACGCTTCGATGCTCGCTGCCTCCTTTACGTAACTTTTCGTGGTCGTCACGAAAACTAAAAAAACAGAATACATCCGTGCGTGTAACGATCTCATTATTACGCAAACGGAAATCTTCGACGAATGTCGAAGTCCATCGATTGTCACGGAACCGATTTATTTTTTGCCAGAACTACAACCACGATATTGACCCATAATAATTCTTTTTTTTTTTTTGTCATCAATTCTCCCTGCTACTGCCTTTAAATTTTTTTCTATCAATCATGCACTTGTTTCGCTAAAAAAAAAACTTAATTTTGAGAGAAATGTATCTCCAGCTCAGCGGTTTTTAATTTATTTTAATCGCGAAACCATTTTCAGCTTGATAACAAATTTTGGTACCGTTACAATTTTTATCGATCGTAAATAAAATTAGACAGAGTTGATTCATGGGTGTAAAATTTCATCAGTTGCAACGAATAACGTTTTAAACGCATCATGATTCATAGCTAAGATTGCGATCTTTGAAAATACGTTTCGAAAGGATATATGTACTGTCATTATACGCGAACAGGCGTCAAGTCGATAGCGTCGCAGTTTTTGTTAAATAAAATGAAAAGTAACATTAGTTGCTCGTCGTCGCGTGATTCCTCCTGTCTTCGGAAAGGTCAGGAAACAGAGCCACCGAGCGACAGGATGTTACACAATGAGGGCCATGTTTCTGTTCTCACAAAGGAATTTCATACGAGCCGATGAAGATTCGAAGTGCGACCGATCCTTTGACTAAAACGATCGTGTACATTCCGATGCTTTCTATTGAGAATCGTGGAATTTACTGGAAGGAAAGCAATGCGAATATTGAACAGGGAAAAATTTTCTTTCCATCCCTTGCTTTGTATAAAAATTTCTAAATAGAGAAAATCTTAGTGGGAAAATTTAATAATTCTGGTTAGAAAAATAACGTAGAATTCCTGGCTATATAAGCGTTCGACTGTAAAACGAATTCTTCTGCCGTTCTTTCTACGAATAATTCTTTCATGGACTGTTGCCTATCAGAAGAAATTCTTTAAAGATCAAATATAACCAAATCGAGTTTCATCTCTCGGATGGAAAAATGTGTTTCGCTTCCTGCTGGAAATAATTGTTCTGCCAGCATCTCGTATAAAAAACCCTACTTCCGAAAACTTTTTGCTCCTTGCTCGTGCTTTTTTCAATTTCACTCCACGATATCTCACGATCAACGCGCCACGATCAAACCTCCAGTTAATCGTTTTCATGCATGAGGTGAAAGGATCGACGAAACATAAAACGTATCTAATTATCTAACAATGATTGCCCTAAAACTTTTCATCGAGGGTGTAAATCATCCACGGTATCGAATAAAATTACTAAATATACCAAAAGATTTTTCTATCGCGCAAGCATTATACATTCCTCGATTGTTATCGAGGATAAAGTAGAAATGGTACCTGGGATTCTCGGCGTTCTCCACGAACTCCATCGTCACCTGGCAGTAAACGATTTTCACCGCAAACATGGCTCACCGGCATCGTTCGCGTCCACGGGGACAGCGTCGTTCCACGTTTTCTGAACAGAAATGACTGTTTCCAAGCGAGCAATGCGAGCAAATTTCGATGCACACTCACTGTCACGACCCTTTGTCCTGCACGCAGGTGCGCGTACACCAGTGAAACGGACAGAGACGCGCGTCAAAACGGATATCCGGTGTGTTCCGCTGTGCCGGCCTCTCCTCTCCCGTTCTGTCGTTCGCTCTTTCGATTGCACCCAGTATCGCGTCGCGAATTGACCGTGCTAATTAACGATCCGTCGTACGTTCGTTGATTTTCACTCGAACCTTAATTTTCCTGCCATTCCCATGCATTCCATGATGGTCATCGGCGCGAAACGGGGAGGATCGCGCGCATACGTCGCGAGACCGCGATTCGACAATGTATCTTCGAACGACAAATTTATCTTCGTGGATTAAAAAAAATGGACGAAATAATATACGTTAAATCTTTCTCACATGATCTTTCGTCGCTCGATAAGATTGATTCATCCTTGCTCGTTTTCAATTCCGTTACCGAGAACGCTTTCGTTCGGTTTGACCGTGTAAAATGGTTTCCTGATACAATGTATATGAAACCGAAGGAAGTTCCTGTTGTAATTACGCCGAAAGCTACTGTCCGGAACGATGCTTTGCTTTTCATTAACCGCGGTTGTATTAATTAATGCCGTGATTTGAAATTTTCGCAAAATCGTTTCGTTATTCGCGTAAATTCGTCCCGGACCAATTGAACGGGACCATTGACGGTTTAAATTCATCGCATTTCCTATTTACACACGATGATGATTTAACGAAACGCTCGTGCAGATGCGGAATAAAGGCGAAATTCCAGCAAACAGTCGACAGACTTGTTAGCGGTATCACGAACATGGAGATAGAGTTTCTCGAGTTTCTAGAAGCGTCTAATTAGCGGAACTACGACATGCACGCAATTTATCGAGATGTTAAACGAATAAAATAGATTCGCTCTAAGCAAAGATATCGAAAATTTTCATGTAAATCTCATGAGCTGCGTGCACCGACCTTTGATACTGAATAAAATTTTCAGAGAAACGTATAAATCGTTTTGTAAATTAAATATGTTTAACTCGTTTAATTCCAGCTGTTACCTGCGAAATTTATTTCTTTTAGATTGAACTATCTTGGAAGATAATCTATGTTTCGTTAATGCGAACCAGTTGGGGGAAAGTACGGTTGAAACGAAAAGAAAATTACACTGTCTACAATTAAAATTGTAATAATTTCAAGTGAAAAAATAATCAAGCATTATACATGAAATTATACCATCGAAATTTCTACAAAAAAATTCTCTCTTTGACCTATTTTCAAATTTCGCGCGGCGCCGAGCGCGGTAACGACGCGCAATTTCGTCGTTAACACGCACGCGCCGGAAAATCGTTTGGATGCAAGCGTACAATACATCGGTCATTATAAAATTTTATTCCATTCAATGTACTTTCCAAGCGACTCAATTTCTTTTCTTTTCGAAATCATATTTCCATTTTTTTACCCTATTAAAAATAAAACAACAACAAACCGAGAAACTTTCCAAACATTCTCCTAAATACGACATCAATTCAAACATATCTTCACATTTCGAAAACAATGACGTAGTTACAATTCGGTGGTCAGTCTAAATAATACCTTACATTTCAGATTTCTTTTTTTTCTTCAAATTTTTCCTTTTAATCTACCTCAGAACTATTCTACTATTTACTACCTCCAATAGATAATTTCATTTCGATTTTACACCGATAAAGAGTCGCGTCGCTCCTAAGAAGTATATTTCTCCTCTTCCCTCCCATAACCCTGAACAAAAAATTTCCAATCATCGAGAGAACAAAAAAAAAGAGTTCAAAACGCGAGACGCGAACACGCGCAAGGTCTTGACTAAGATCGCGTAATTAGACCACGACCGTGCTAATAAGCGCAGCCTGACCGTGTCGAAATTCCACTAATTAACAATTAATCGTGCACTAATCATAAAGCAGTAATCTCGTTCGAACGGTATCGAACGGTCTTCAGCTAACGCATCGTACGGTTTTCACATCGGCCAAGAGATTTCCTAAAAATCAGCAACTCGGAAACTGAGGCCTATGCTAGCGCATAATTCGCCATTGCATTCCTCGTGCCTAAGCAACGGACAATACAGCGATCCTGGTGAATAATGAAAGATAGCTGGGAATAGATTAAAGTAATATCATCGTCTGCCATCACTGTACAGTGTATAGTTTCTGCTCTGATATTTATGCACCGTAGAGAAGTTCCAGGCGATTTTTCGAGTTCATTAAAAATATGGGCCAACGCTGTTGCTCCTCTATTATCGTACGCAGTGCAGTTACGGCGCAATTAATTTCTATTGTACTTAATTTCTCTCTTTTTTCTTTCTCCTGTCTTTTCTCTTTTTTTTCTTTATTGAAAAAATAAATTACTCACCGATGGCATTTCTGACGTTGCCTCTCGTGCACCCATAATGCCTCTCCAAGGGTATGGGTTCCGCTCTGCACTCCACCCATGGTCGACCCCTGAACGACGAGGCCTGTTACAAATTTATTATTGTACAATTATCATTATTAAGTAATTGTTTTCACGCGAATATCATTGTACATGTTAGCGCAATTAATTACACTGGTATCATATCTGTTTGTGTGATATAACAGTTTTAATGACACGTATACGATCAATATTTGCTAGATGTTTCGAGATAACATTAATTTATTCCGTTAAACGCGTAACCGATTACAAGATTCTTGCGTAAATGAATAACAGTAAACGGAGATAATGCAGTTGTTCCTTCTTCTTTACGCTTCGATTCGCGGTTGTATTAATTTTATTTACAACTTTCATAACGGACCATTATTCACTTTTTTCCCCCTAGTATATTTTTACCATTCTCAGATTTAAATACCAGAAAAACGTTATTATATATAAAATATTGTATTTTATTGACGGAAAAAATTCATTTCGAGTGAAACGAAATATTTGGAAAAAAAATTGGTTTAATATTTGTTACAAATTGGAAAAAAATATAGGATGCAAGCGTAGTTTGCACGCGTGTGTGTGTGCGGTGGAATATTTAGTAACCGTGTCCGTGCACAGGTGGCGTTGAAGGGTTATATTTTCTCACTAGTGATATTTGTGGAGCAACTGGATATAAGAGAAAGAAAAACTAAAATAATCTATGTTTAGTTGAACTAAGAGTTGTTCCTACGTTAATTTTATCTAGAAAGGGTTTGAGCCTACGGTTCATAACCCAAATAGAAAATTAAAAAATAGAATGCGGTAAAAATTCGTACCAATTTAGGTAAAAATAATTCTTGCAGTGAAATTTTTTAACAGCATTAGAAAATTAGAAAACTGTGTTTAAAATTCTAAATTGATGTACACTCGATAGACGTGCACTATCCATTTATAATTCCTTCACGGTAATTACCCCTAAATATTGCAGAACTACCACTTGATCAATTACCGTAATAAAAACACAGCATCGAAGAAGATATTCCCTTACAAAAAGGTACTTACCTTGTACAACGCGCATCATTTTTCCCAACTTTCGTTCCAAAAAAGGGGATACAGCAAATGCATAATTACCAAGCAACATGCATCGCAAGCATAGT